>CAJUYG010005815.1:0-13178 GCA_910591675.1 Galerucella calmariensis
ACTATCAAAAATGAAAACTATCAGCTGATGTCAATATTAAAAAGTGTTGTGTGAAACTGGGCTGAATCTGACCAATCAGAGGTCTACAGAATTGCCAACTTAAATTCAAATCACTCCTCCTGGTTTTTAAATGAGGTATAGTAGTGGAAAAAATTGTGTACACACCATGGTGTTGAAGATATTTATAAACCTCGCACGATATGATCTTGGTGCCCGGTCAATAATAATAGTCTCCAACCCCCTTTATGTATAATATACTATTAAACACGGTTCCCCCACCCTTTGAGACACTTTCTACATAATGTGTTTACGTTTTCTCTATGTCTTTAAAAATTGCTTCAACAGTGTATAAATATATGGTTGTTTCATTACCTTCCGTCGTAATTGAACGCTGGCAAACTATATTTCGAAGTATACTATTAAAATGTTTTTAAAAACACTATTAAATGCCACTTTAATCACGAGAATAAAGTTAAACAAGTTCATTCAATGATTATCGCTTTTTTATCACATATTAGAACAAAACTAGCAATAATTATGTCGGTTGATATGGGATGAGATGAATGAACAGAGAGAAATGTTGACATTTTTCGTCACCTGTCATAATTGAAGACCTATTGTATTGAAGACAAAAATACTATTTTAATCATTTTGCTTAAAAAAAACAAGGAAGATGGAAGAGTCGAAACGTAGCTACAAGCTATATTCATTTGCATTCTGTGATCGTAGAAAAAATCTTGTGTATGATTCAAGGAAAAAGATCTTTGTCGCTTTATTTATTATCTCAAGTGGTTTGATGCATAAATAGCTGTTTAATTTTTTAAAATAATTTGTTATCGTCGATGCCGATCATGTTATAAGCAATGTGGAAAAGCAAAATGGGATTAATAACATAGAATAGAATACGAGCAGACCTTTCAAACGATATATCACAAGCCCATACTTCGATATAAAAAATTTGGGGGGGTAAGACTTTCTACAAATTCAGAATAATATTTATTTTCTTCCCTTCTCGAAAAAATATCAAATAATTTATAAGTTTCCGAGAAGGGGAAGGAAATAAATGTGTGAATACTTAAGTATGTACCGATTTTAGCCAGGAGTAAAATCTTGTACACCTACTTCCACATTTGAAAAAGCTTCCACATACTTCCACACACTGTTTTCAAGTTAGTTGACAATGTAAAAACCCATGCAACCTTTTTGTAATGCAACACACATCCATAACGAGCACAAAAATCTCTTATTTCTCTTATATTTTACTAGTTGTATGGGTAACTTCAACACCCTCTATTTCGAAAACTAAAGCTTCGACAACCCATGTCGACAAGAAATTTCACGCCAATTTTTGCATTTTCGACACGCTCTTTCAGTTTGTAACACCTATTCATTAACACTCGGTATTTTGACCTATTCAATAATTCTAAATTCGTTATTTTCACCGCACTTCGTCCAATTTCTGTATTAAACTCCCACATACTTCCACAACCTCCCACATACTCCCACCTAACTTCCACATACTTCCACCAAATTTCCACATACTCCCACCAAACTTCTACATACTCCCACCAAACTTCCACATACTTCCACCAAATTTCCACATACTCCCACCAAACTTTCACATACTCCCACCAAACTTCCACATACTTCCACCAAACTCCCACATATTTCCACTGCGGTGTAAACCTACTTCCACTTGCGGTTTACCCCTCGGTATTTATTTTATTTACGATTTCAACAAGGACATCTTGGGGTCAAGTTATTAGTTTTGACTTTCTTCCTGTTTTAAGAGATAAAATGTTATGCTAGCCGTTATAGAATGTTGCGTGTCTAAAACTGGAACCCGGCTTGATACCACAATATACAGTGTAGGCCGAAATAAAGGAGAACATTTTTCAATTTGAAATATTTTTTTTGTTTTTTGGGCAATTTATTTTCTTTTTGCAGGGATAATAAACTAACATGTCCTCAACATGACTGTAAATTTTAAAGCAAAAATAATATACAGGATCGGATAAAAAGAATGAATGTTCTGGATAGTTTATCTACCGGAAAAGGGTGATATTAGTACAATTTTAGCTAAAACAGTTTTCATTTGCAACGAGCTCAAATGCACTGTTATATAAGTCCGACCCTGTACATTATTTTTGCTTCCAAAATTACAGTCATGTTGAGGACATATTAGGTTATTAGCCCTGCAAAAAGAAAATAAATCGCCCAAAAAACAAAAAAAATATTCTCAATTAAAAAATGTACCCATTTATTTCGTCCCACATTGTAAATTCAGCAATGGTATAATACAAAAATTATTTTAAATATATTATAAAAATTTAGTTAATAATATTTTTTAAGTTGATGTGAAGATATGAAGGAAAAGCAAGGTTGTCAATATTTTCTAAAATTGGGAAGTTTGGAAATATTAAAAAAATAAGCTTAAATAAGGTGCTTGAAATTCTCGTTGAAATTGCTGGAAAATTGTAGAAAATTAAGTAGCTGTCAGTAACTTGGAAAGTTAAGTTAAAACTATTCAAATATTTCCAGGTACAACAAAAATAGGAAGCTCAAAACTAATATCAATAGCAGTAAAGAACATCAATCATGACATTGATATTATTGATATTATTTGTTTTATTAGTTATTCGGTTGTATCAAATTCAGTTTGTTTTATAAACAAGGAAAATGTTTACTTCTATAAATCTTTATTGACCTATAAATAGGTAAATAAAGGTATACAAAATTCTAGTTATTTAAAAATAAAGACTTTCAAAATAAAATGTATGAAAATGAGTCATCACTGAAAGTTTGCGTAAAAAAACTGTATTGAATAAAAAAAACTATATACCTCGCTGCGGAATTGTAACTGTGAATTTAAATAAATAATTTCGATTTGTGGTATTTATAATCATCAATTGCTATTGAAAACGGTATGATATCGGATTAAAATTTGAATCTAAAGTTCACCGAAATTTATTTTGTTTGAACATGTTCGAACGTTTTTGTTAATTTATTTTTAATTAAAAACCGAAATTTGACAATGTAATAATTATAAATAATGTTGGAATCGCCAAACATTTTATCAATATCAACAATACATATTATATTACCCAATGTTTTTGTTTACTTTTTCAGTTTAAAAAAAATATAAACAATATGAATCTTTTTTCTTTTTCTAGATATACAAAAAATTACTACACCTCTGCTATTTGTTATAAACGAATTATCGAGTAATATTTTTACAAGAAACGAAAGTATGTCAAAGTCTGTTTTACGTATAACCTAACGAAGATTTTTTATTTCATAAAAATAACATGTTAAGAACAATGCTTGAATATATAAGAATAAATAATGGAAAAAATATTACTCACCAATAATGTAGAAAACTCGTGAAATTTAATTTCCGCAAAATCCACTTTCTATAAGAAATCACTTCCAGCTTTTACACACTAACACATTAAAAAAACACTACGGGCATCTCTTTAGACACTAGCAAGAAAACATCGTGCTTGAACGTACTTTGAGAGCATAATACAAAAAAAGTTTCCGGAAAACTTACGAAAACATCGCCACTGGAAAATTGACAAGAGTCCGCGCGTGTTACACCTCACTCTCCGAAAACCAACTACGAACTGACAGAAACAAACGACTGACTGCGATATCAAAGTAGAAAAGACGTTAGTGCAAAATAGCAATACCAGATGGCGATAGCTGCTCAAGACTGATCAATAAACTCGTAACAGAGCAATACGTAACTGAGAGCTGCATTAAAGGACGTGTATCTTATTAAATTACGCCAGAACAATTCCAATAAAATAATTGGGTGGTATTTTTAAATAAAAATAACGAGATTAATTTGTATTTCGGCCGCGGTTTATGCAACACGTTTTACAGTGTAGCCGGCCAGATAAAGAATAAATAATAAATTACAAGGTCTGATTAATATTTTTTGGTTGTTTGAAAATATTATACTAGATGTTAATTTATAGCTTAGCATATTTTAACAATTTATCACTAAAGAATCATCAATACTGTCATTTGGTAGTTTGGGAATTACATAGGACCTGTCCATTTAATAATAATTTGAAAAATCTTAAGAACACCGCTAAAAGTTACCAAATTAGTTACTAAGGGGTGTGTTCCGAAAAAGTAGTCAACAGTGTTCAAAATCTATTAGATGTGCCTTGTTTGATGAAGAAATCAGCCACGCATAGTCATAAGTCGATTTCTCGTCTGTCCAGTAGACTATTCTCTCTAAACAGACGGGTATTCTGTCACATGTAAAACTTTGTCCTGTTTCTTATAGAGTAGAGCATACACATCACTCTAATTTAG
Source organism: Galerucella calmariensis (assembly GCA_910591675.1). NCBI lineage: Eukaryota > Metazoa > Arthropoda > Insecta > Coleoptera > Chrysomelidae > Galerucella > Galerucella calmariensis. Next base: position 4,330 of record CAJUYG010005815.1, read on the forward strand.
CTGTTTTTTATTAGCAAATAACTGAATGTAATAAAAAGGAAGTTAATAAGTTAATTTTTTTTAATTTTTCCATAATTTTCACTTATCTCTCACCAACACATTTTTTTATATATTGTTCAAAACCTTCGATAGCTTATAACCTCCAGAGACTTTTGACGTATCTCTCCAAATATGTAAAAATACAATGCATATAATAAACAAATAGTACATTTATTCAAAGGATTACACAGTTGAATTTAATTCGTTTCAAAGCTTGCAAAATTTAATCCAATATAGATAACTCATTTTTGTTCTTCGAACAGCATTTTTAATTAACTTATCACAATTTTTTAAAAGTCTTGGTATTCCACTAATATTTGCTGCACTGTATTTTGTTCCTCTACCTCAGTATTCCTTTAAAGCTACATCCTCAATCAATCTGCTAGCGAAGTGGCACTTCAGCACGCGTGCTGCGAAACGGATACCCATCCTCAGTCCTGTCAATTCAGTCTGCCTGAATGTTATCGCACATGCGCATTTTCATTGTCATTTTAAGGTAACGAGGTAATTAAAAAGTTCACCCTGTGATTATTCTCGTAAATAAAAGCAGTTACTACTTATCAAAGACAACAAATTAATATAATTACGATATTAGAAAATAATGTATGTTTGTTTACGAAGATAATAGAATAAAATAGGGTTAGGGTACCTAAATTATTTTCCCCATGATTGAATGCGCATGACACAATTCGGCACGCACCGAAAAAGCTTGCAGCTTGCAAGCTTGCACTTCCAAGTCGGCGCGCATGTCAGCACGAAATTGAATTGAGGATGCTTACGTTTAAACGTCATTGTCCCAGCACGCGTGCCGAAGTGCCACTTCGCCACTAAATTGATTGGGGATGGGCCTTAATAGCTCATGAACCGTTGACTATTCTACTCCTATAAGGAAAATGATGAGCTTTCAATAGCATGTAAATATAAAAGTAATAATCTTACCAATTGCTTGAGAAATTATAGATATAATATGAATGTATTTGATTTTTGACGGTCCTATATGACCTATAAGTTCACCATTTATATTGTTTTTCCGGACTAAGCGATGGAGCTGGTACTCGAAGTAGGTAGAAGGATCCATAATTGCAGATATTTAATACAAATGCTTTCTGAAGTTTTTAAAGGAACAATTTCAACGAAACTAAGTTGAAATAATAAAATAACAAGAGCGGATGCGTTGACAAATTAAGGATATCTATCTGTCAGAACTATCAAAAATGGAAATTATCAGCCGATGTCAATATTAAAAGTTTTTTTTTCTGACAAGAATGACAGTTAAGGTCTACCATTCAAAACATAAGATTTTTGCATGTTTTTTATCATTGCAAAAATTTACATTGCTTTATTAAAATAATGAAAACACCCCCGAAGCGTATATTTTGAAATTTAAAATGACTTTTTAGCTGAATACTCAACATATCGGTTGCCAATAATTCTAGGAACTCTTGGCATGTCACCATGTCATTTCTGTTTTCTGTCACTAGTTATGTCAGATGTCAGAGGAAAAAGTAATTAGGAGAATAGAGATACAACTAACTTGAGATGCTACGAAAATCTAATCGAAAATGGACATACACAATTAAAAGAATTTCAACAGAAAATAAATAAAACTGACATTTGACATAACCAGTGACAGAATAACAGAAGTGAAATGGTCACTTGCCAAGAGTTCCTGGAATTATTGGCGACCGATATGTTGAGTATTCAGCAAAAAAGTCACTTTAAATTTCAAGATGTACGCTTCGGGGGTGTATTCATAATTTCAATAAAGCAACATAGATGATCGCAACGATAAAAAACATGCAAAAATCTTATGTTTTGAAGGGTAGACCTTAACTGTTATTCTTGTCAGAAAAAACCACTTTTTGTTGGCCACACTAACCTTAGTTAGAGGTCTACAGAATTGCCAACTTAAATTGAAATTACTCCTCCTGAGGCTCCTGGTTTTTAAATGAGGATAGTGGAACTAAAGAATCATAGAAATCGAATTAGAGAAGACACAATGAAACCAAGTTTTGTTTTAAAATACTATATATACCTACTGATCTTAAACTCTACACTATTAAGGTAAAAAAAACTGTTAGGTGTCCTCTTTCTCACTAAAAATATTCAACATTCTCTTAAAAGAACAACATAACCGACTACAAAAACTAAGATCTTCATTTATATTCACGGCAGGCTCAGTTCGAACCGTTCGTCCGGAAAAAATTACGTTTCCGTATTTCTCTTCTTCGGACCCAGAAGTTGAATCAAATAAATAAAAACGACTATCGACTCTTTGACTTTTTTCGACATCTTGTAGAATAACCGGCCCGAAAGGTACCATACTCTGTATTTTAATCGGTGTAGATTTAGCTCTATCAGTGTCTTTCCTATAAGTTATGTATTGTACGAACGGCTTTGATTTTAATTTGGATTTTTTCGTTTTTTGCTTGGCGCTTTCAACGACTGTAGTACTGGTTGCCGGCGTGCAGCAATCCACTGAAGAATCTTCTACGTAATTCGGTAAATTCATTCGAATTTTATCACTTACTGCTTCGGACTTCAATTTTGAACATCTAGCGCTACTGGATCGACTAGAACTGCTAGACGGTTGCATTTGAGAAGAATGATCGTAATTTATTACTACTTTAGGAAAAAGATTAATGTTCAGAGAATTGTCAGTGTTCAACTTCGTTATCTTCTTCGGACTACCAAGTAATTCTTCTTCACAGCACTGTACTTCTCTTGTCACCGTGAATTTCTTCATATACTCCTCACTCAACTTTTTTTCCGCGTCAGTTTGATCCGCTCGCTCGGCTGTGTTTCTGAATAAATTTTCGTGTAAACTAATTTGAGTGCGATAAGGTATGTTACAGTCCGAAACTAACTTAGGCGTTTTCACGCGAATACACGATTTTTTCTTGGGCGGGTTGTATTCTAGGTCCAGGATGTTAGTCTTAGATTCAGGCTTCATTTCGTTGTAGGATAAGGTGAAAGGGTGTATCGTCTCTAGTTTACGTCGAAGGATTTTCAACTTGTGTAAATATTCGTTCCTTAAACTGTAGAGTTCACCTTCTCCTTCACTACAATCTGACGTTTCCGCCGATTCCTGATTCCCTTGTAATATAAAAACGACGCTATCTCGATAGATTTGTTCGGTTTTGCTCGGACCGTCTCCATAAGGACCTCCTTCCAAAACTATAAAAAACAATACTGGTTAGTGCCTAACGACTTCGACAATTGCGGAACTAGCCAAACGTTACACCCATGCTCCCTTAAGAGATGGAATGGAATCAAAGGATGCAGTCTTACCAGGATCACCCTGGGCGACCCTGGTAAGCTGGCGCCGGAGAAATATTTGGCGATGACCAGGAAAAACCTACGTTTAACAGTAGGATTTCTGACTGGCCACTGTCAACTAAGGAAACACCTCCATACTATGGGTCTAGTGAACACACCTCCATGCAGGATGTGTGAACAGAAAGATGAAAGTGTTAGGCATGTCTTATGCGAGTGTCCGGAGTTATCGTCAATATCGGTGAGTCTTGGCCTACACCTGCCGATATAAAGGAGATGCCCCCTAGTGACCTCTTCGGGAGGATGTACAATGGGTCACATGTGGCCTAAGTGCTGTGAGCCTACACTCACCCTCCCTACTCTACAGATACAGATACAGAGATAGCGCCAAACTTATTTACTATTAGTACAAGAAATGAAGCATCTTGGATCCCAATTTTTTGGTCCAGCATGGATTCACTTGAAATTGCCACAGCAAGTAGGGAACAGCACGTACCAAAAGATAAAAAAAATCTTTATTTAACTAAACCACACCAAAATTCAGTCATATTAAGGATTAAAATGTTATTTTATAACCTAGAAAGAGGTATTGGTTGATATACGTCTGCGTTCAAAACAGAGACGAGTGCACTATAACCTGTATCAACAATTCAACCACCAAGGCTAGACTATTAAGAAACTGTGAAGAATTCTTTAATAGGCTGGTAAGAGACAGTTTCAGTTTGGGTAACGAATCATGTGATGCAAATCAGTGAGCTGAAGAAAGATCTAAATGAGACCTTAAAGGATTACACTTGAGGGGAAAGTAGCATTAACTCAAATGAAAGTTGCCAGAAGTTCTCCTTCATACAAGGAGCTTATGAAAAAAGGAATCATCTCGCTTGAAAAATACGCCTCGGTATTTCAAGCAGAGGTTCACGCAATACTTGCATGTGTAAGGCAAATAACATGAGAGCCTACAACAATAGGCAGATCAGGATCTACAGTGACAGTCAAGCTGCCCTTAAAGCACTTCAGAGCTCTAAGGTAACATCTCGGCTGGTATAGGAATGCGGCGAAGGACTTAGAAGACTGGCGACTCGAAGCAGTGTAACACTGGAGTGGGTCCCAGGTCATTAAGGAATCGCTAGCAATGAAAAAGCTGACGAACTCGCACGAACAGTATCGTCAACCCTGATGAATGGATCCGAACCAGCTGTGGGCATTCCCAGATGCTCAACTAGGTCATGGTTAAAAGGGTGGGTAAAAGAACAATCCATAAAACTCTGGAAGAATACGCCCAGGCAAACACATGGGAAGAAATTCATAAAAGAACCATCAGAAAAAGTAGCAAAAGAACTGCTCTTAGTGAGCAGGAACAAACTACGCACCATAACGGGGCTTCTCATGAGACACTTTCCCACAAAGGAGCACCTGAACAAAATAGGGCTGTATAACGGAGACCTTACGTGCAGAAGATGCAGAAAGGACACCGAAACAGCTCTGCATATACTATGCAACTGTGAGACGCTGGACCACAGGAGGCAGAAACTGTATGGTAGACCCCAAATGACTCCAGAAAACTTTTAGAACCAACCAGCAAAGAACCTGTATGAGCTAATACAGGGAACGGATTGGCTGAATAGGCTGTAGTCAGAGCACTAGGAGTATCCACAATAAGCCCAGGAGGCTGAGCCGGCTCCTTTTTTAAAAAAAGTTAGATGAGGAACTAACAACACTATTGAAACTAGTGGCCTATAAAGAAGACACTAGGCTTCTGAAATGTAATGTATATGAATTAAATGTGAGAAATTGTACGAATGGACGAATTAGAACATAAATATGAACACTGCATGGTTTTTTCGAATGAAAAAAAAGATGTCAAAGCTGTTGCTTAAGTTATAGTACGAATTCACTTACATCTTTTGCTTCTAGAAGATGACCCTTCGGAAGTTGGACTCGCATCGGCTGGATACACTGCTTCGTCATCCGGTATTTTTTCAGACATATTTGACATCTCGAAAATTTTCATTTTTACTGTCAGTGAGTTGCTACAGAAACTGACATACAATGAGATTAGGCACGTTTTTTTACATCATTTATTTACCTTTGGTTGAATGACGTCAGTCTCCGCTGCAATGACATGTTAGAGTTATCAGTGACAGATAAAAAAAACGCAGTTGTTGTTTAAATCATCTGACCACTGACAATCTATTTCTAAGTTGATTGTAGTTATTAGCAAAAATTTACGAAAGGGATGAAGATACTTTGAAAAGTGTTGTAGTTATTTTAGCCTCTGGACCTCGGAGTAGCAGTTCATCTTATAGTTCCACTTGAACTTTTTTCAATTTCTGACGCTGTTAATAGCGCCGTCAATACCTTGTTACCACATTTTAAATTTATTTCTATTAATTCGTCCATTTCTTTGAGCGCTTCAAAAAATTGTTTGTTTTTTATGTTAAGCTGTCATTTTATTAACCACCAAATTTATCCACTATCTCAATACATCCTTGGAGTGGTTTGCAATTTTGGTTGATGCAACAGTGATAAATGAACATGTCATTTCTTCAATCTACAACCCACCAATGAATATAAAAACGCACTGAGCCAATTGGTGGATCTACCGGTGAATAAAAGGGAAAAAACTGATGTTGAAAAGTGAGGTTATGAGAAAATGAGGTGTTAAACTTAACAAAAATATGACGATTTCTCAATGTTGATAGAAAGTGGTGGATAAAATCATAATGGGGAATCTCACAAGGATTTTATGTCGATTTTTTGATGGTTTGAATAGTTCGCCATTTAGGCTCTGACGTACATTCTCTGAAGGAGAAGTTAGCCACACAAGGATTTATATATAGGAGCACAATTCTGTCACACTGAACTTAATATTTACATTTATAACAGAAAAATGGTGCTTTCGCGTTAATGGTATGTTTTTCCAATTAGTGCTTTTCCCAACTTCAATAAAGTCCGTGAAATAATGACTTTTCCTAATTTTATAAATTTAAAAAGGTGTAACTTGCTTTGGACGCCAATGGGGCAAAATTGAATTAATAATCAAATCAATCTACGGTACATTGAATTGAAGGGTCTATTTCTGCCAAATGGTCTCGACAAAAATGTAAAAAAAAAACTAAATAAAAGGAAAGTTAATTTGCCTGTTGTATAACCAAAAAAAAATACGAAAGAAGAATATAATGGGATGCCATTTTCAGCAAATACGTTTTACAACACAACGCACACGAAATAAGAACGAGAAAACATATTAATTTTTTAATAATTTTGTATTCTCCTAGATACAAGACTCGTGTCTGTAAATGACATCAATGAATTTATTTTTTAATGGGAATATTCGCGAAAAATTTAACTTATTCTCGTCGGAAATAAATATACTTGAAAATTATCTGTCTCTGTCATATCTGTTTTTATTGTACGAAGAGTATACAGGGCTGGTTGAAAAGTGTGTATACTTTTCGAGATATTGTTATTTGCATACATGGTGTAATTTTTATGATTTATTGACATTTTTGTTGAATTTTGTGAAATTTTTATTTATATCTCACATTTTGTGAGGGTTTTTGTAATTTTTTGAATTTTTTTGAGATATAAGGATTTTTGTAAAACTTTTATCTTTCATTTCAAAGTCTTCTATGGCTCTTTGAATTTTATGGATTTTTTTCGTTCAGTTTTAATAGGTGTTTTAGATTTATATTATATTCATATTATATATGAAGTAATTCTCGGTAATTTTTTGAATTCGACAAATTTTCCTGGGTAATTAGCATTTTTTGTGATCACCAAAGAGTATTTTGGAGTTTTGATCATCCTTGTGGTGTTTTTTGCAATTTTTCCATACAATTTCCGTAGTTTTGTGAATAGTTATATGTATTTTTGAAAAAATTATATTTATTTTTGCATTTACAATGAAATATTTCGTAGCTATTGACTATTTTCTTAAATTTCACACACTTTCGTTAGGGTTTTTGTAATTTTTTTGGATTTATTGGCATTTTGCGTAAAATTGAGTTATTTTATGGAATTTTTTGCAGTTTTCAAGACAATTTATTGGTAATTTTGGTTATTTAATTAGCAATTTTGTCATTTATTGAAAAATTTTGTTAATTCATGGAATATTTGTGTATTTTTCTTACATTTTTACCATTTTTTGCATTTATCTTGAGATTTTTCCGTAGTTTTTGTAAAACTTTCGGCATTTTCCCACAGTTTTCTGGATTTATTTTCAGACATTTTTAGCTAATCCACTACAAAATGACTTATAATAGATGTGAATTGTTTATTGCGTTTGAAATGATAATTCAAAGCCGTTTTTACGGAAAATTGTCACTTTGACAACGGCAAAAGTTACCTACAACTTTTACGACAGTTCCACTATAGTGGTTACTTTTGTTGTTAATTTTTTAATCAATTATTGCGGTATCAGTAGCCAAAATAAATAGTTGAACATGTTTTCAAATGGACCGCTCAGCACAACACATTGATATATATGTCAAATGTGTCAAAAATACAACTAAAATCAAGCGGCAGCAGTTACCGGTGTCGTGTCTTCAATAGGGCATGTCCACGACAGTTGACAGTTGACAATACCCTGGTGGTAAAACAATTAACAATAGACATGATGAAAAATTATCAAACAACAAACAACTATTAACCTATATTATATATTATTAAATATGCATTATGTAATAACTTTAAAAGTGCACTGAAGTAAAACCAACTAAACTCAAACACGATCTATCATTATAAATCAGCATATAACCTCACTATTAAGTACCACGTGTTCTGAACGGTTTTTTTATTGTTTTACCACCATGCAGTTTGTGACGTCACATGGACATGCCCTATAGTTGACTGTTTTTCTCGTCTATACCTCATTTAAAAACCAGGAGGAGTGATTTGAATTTAAGTTGGCGCAATTCTGTATACCTCTGATTGGTCAGATTCAGCCCAGTTTCACACAACACTTTTTAATATTCACATCAGCTGATAGTTTTCATTTTTGATAGTTCTGACAGATAAATAAATAAATATTGGATGAAAAACCAAAAGTATTCTCAAGCAGTGGGTACATTATTACTTGACATTTTTTTTAAAAGTAGTAAAGTCGGCTTAGCTAGTATTAAGGGAATACTGAAGTAGAGGAACATTATATAGTGCAGAAAATATTTGTGGAATACCACGACTTTTGAAAAATTGTGATAAGTGAATAAAAAATGTCGTTCGAAGAACAAAAATATTATCTGTGCTGGACAAAATTTTGCAAGCTTCGAAGAAACGTTCAGACTTTCTTGAAACAAATTAAATTTATCTGTGTCACCTTTTGACGAGTCAAATGTATTTACTATTTATTTGTTATATACATATTTGGGAAGAAATCGTCAAAGTTCATCGGAAGAACATGCCATGAAAGATATAAAACAATATAGAAAAGAATGGGTTTGGTAGAAAATATATTATTGGTTTTTGAAGTTAAAAAGAAGGAAGAAAGTATCTCAGAAGTATTTGAAAAGTGGTTTATTACACTTAATCCGGCA
>CAJUYG010005816.1:0-13177 GCA_910591675.1 Galerucella calmariensis
GATTGCAAAGGATTTTATATTTTATTCTCTTTCTACAAATAATACAACTGTATGTGGTCAGAATGCTGGGCATTGGTTTGATGACAATGATTTAATGTTTCTTCGAAGCTACGTTGATCATTTGTGGAGTAATGTTCCTGTAATGTGCCTTGTTCAAGAAAATTTTTTTTAGTTAATAATAGAAACTAATACTCATTTTAAACAGATTCCCAAAATTTTTGATTTTTCCGCGTACGTTTAAACCATCAAATTAATTGAAGAAATTGGATTGAACGAAAACGGGGCGTGGTTACCTGTGACGTCACACTGCATATGCTATACCTAATGTTTGAAACGCCGCGAGTCGAGAGCTGTGTATTGTGTATATTGTATCGTTTTGTGTAAGAAAAAAAAACGCTGGACTGTTGACTGTACCTACTGTTTCGTTATTTTATTGTGAAGGGAGTGAGAAAAAAGTAGTAAATGAATACCATTTGATTCCCGACATTCAAGAATGCACCAGAAAAATATATATACATTAAAACAGTGAGCAGTGGAACAGTTAAATTAAAGTAGTAGTAGTACCGAGATTTTTTGACTGTCTAAAAAGTAGAGTAACAATGCATAGTTCAAAGCCACGGTCACAGTTTTTACAGGTTAAGCTCAGAAAATAGAGCCTCTGATGATGATAAATCAGAGGAAGAAAATCAAATGGATATCACACGAATGGAACCTATATCTCGGGAAATAGGGGTTCAGGCTTGCATAAGGCTTATGTACGTTCCAAAGCGATTCAATGCGGGGGCGAGGGGTTTTATTATGGAAAATGGCTAAAAAGAGAAAATGCACTAGCAACGAGATCGTTCCAAAGAAATCGTAAATGGAAAAAGACGGAAAACCTATGAACGAAGAGTTTTCAATATCCACTAGCAGTCCTTCTTCTACATTTACCTCGTCAGAATCAAGTATGTCCGAATAGCTCATTTTTTTTATCTAGACACTAATAGGTCAGACGAAATAGAATATTTTATTCGATAGAAAAAAATCCAAAGCTTTATTTGGGAGTTCTGAGTCATTCATTATTTGTTGTGAGCTTGTTAACTAAAAAAATGTGAGCTGGACAAGCTTGATATCTTTTTAACATTAAAAAAGATCAAATTGAATTTACCTTATAGGATATTAGGAGACGATTTTGGTGTGGCACTTTCCAGAGTATGTAGCATTATACAAAAAAACTATACCGTTATTAGCCAGTTACCTTTACCCATTTGTGCAAGTTAAGAAAAGACTTCCTACTCCCTCCAGACGTAGATATGAAAATGTACAATGTATTATAGATTGTTTTGAAATTTCGATTAAGAAACCAAGTGTGAATTCTTTGTTTCTATTAATGTAGTCCCTCACCATAAAGATATCGACTTCAGGGGAATTTGCAGAATCTGCTTCAACAAATCCAGTATCTATTCATTCATTCAAGAGCTGAAAATTTCACCAGTTATTTTGATGATTCAGTTTTACAAAATAACGTAAGAAAAACCGAAAAAATATTTCATTGATAACAAGCCCATTCCCTTCATTTCGAGATATATGCGATAATTTAAATTGTTCAAGTTTCGTATCTTAAACACAGTACTTCACACACTGTATTGCTGCAACTTTTGCCTGAAATATCGTAACATGTTTGCCTAAGTGAAGCTAGACTCTTTGGTTTGGGTATATGCATTGCTATCCTACACCTAACCTAACATTATCTAATCTAACTCAACCTAGGATATGAAAATGTTTGAAAATTATTGTAAATAATGTTACTAGATAGCCACGCTGCCTGTAAATTTGCCAGATTGCAAACAGTCTGGTGTGATATGCGCTTCAAGAAAAAATAAATAAACGAAACCATTCTTTTTATTCCATTTAAATATATCATAATATAAATCCATAGTATATTTTGGGTAATCAATTGAATCAAATAAGCATTGTGGTTGCCCAATACAAATTGTTTCATATTTTTCAACGAAGCTTTCGCAAAATTCGCTTTCATTGTTCATTTGACCGACACTTTAAATGCACAATGTTTTTGTCACATCTGAATTATTATTCGAATTCTAAAACAAATAAACGTTTATGTTTCGAAAATGCATACCCATAATTTCGAATAGCGGTAGTCAATTAAACTTTTCAATCGTTCGCCTATATCCTAATTGTTTGTGCTTTATTCATTTTCATGTTACTCAAATGGAAATAATGTTTGTGTAATCATATTGCTTTGCGGTCTAAATGGCATTGGTTGCTGGATCACCTCACCACCACGATAATAGAATGATTTAACTTTTTTATCATTTCGACGAATGAAATTGTTCAGTCTTAAGCGTACTGGTCATTTCGTTTCCAGCATTGAGTTCCTTTGTGTTACATGAATACAGGGTGATTCATTAGTGCGATAAAGTCCAATATCTTGTAAATGGTTGAAGATATTTAAATGAAATTTTGACTGATTGTAGCCAGCCTAGAGGCTCATATTTTAAAATTAGTGGCAATAGTACAGCGTGTTCCAGAACGCCGTGCCAGATCAAAGTTATATTTTTTTAAATGGGACACCCTGTATTTTACTTCGAATTTGAATTCTGCTTGACTTCGCTATTACAATGATATAATATTGTAATGGGTTATACAGCGTATTCAAAAAGTTCTGACCAATTGTTCTTGTAAATCGTAATGACTTCAACGCCCTGTATACTTTAAACTGGACAATTTAAAATTAATCTTTCATAGCCATAAGTCTATGATAGTCGTCTAGTACTATTATTCAATCGAACTGATTCGATATCTAAGAAACCATTTACAGGGCGAGCCCAAACTCGAATACATTGGTTTCACAATTTTTTTAAATGGATCACCCTGTATTTTATATCAGTAAATGAAAGTTACTTTACTATACTTCAAAATTTGAGCATTCCCCATACCCAAACTGAATAGTTTTTGTGATATTTCTATTTTGTTATTAAAAATTGTATTTCCAATAAAAAAAATAAATGAAAAGCAGATAATAAAATGTATTCACAACAATTAACATGTCAGGAAAGTGTGTTAACTCAAAAAAAGGTTTTAAAATGTCGATAACAGTACCACCACACATGCAGAAGGATCAGGTTTCGTAGGTAGCTCTTCTAAATAATCAAATTAGAACCATATCTTCATTAGCGTTCTTAGTAATTAGGTTGGTAGTAAATAGGCTCTGAAATATCAACAAACATTTACGTTGTGCTAATTCGTTTGTTAAATTTATGAAATTTTTCATAGCATTTCAGATGAAATGAATTTCTCCCGTGAAATCTTGATAGATCTTCTGTAAGTTCCTTCTGGCATTACTTATTCTGTTTTCTCTAATTTTTTGGGAATCAAAGCACAATAATGTTTTCTATTTTTCAATTCGACGTTTCGGTTGATTCCCAAAAAATAAGAGAGAACTTGATAGATATGTTGTGGATTTTAGGCGAGAGTACAAAAAGTTATCTACTGGCAATGAGAATTCATAACGAATGTCATCCAGAACGCCGACAACCAAATAAAATTGCTTTTGAAAGGTTATTAGAAAGATTCAATCACACTGGATCAGTGATGTACGAGAAGGAACAAAGAACTAACACTGTCATTACAGAAGAAGCTACAATGAATGTTTTACTAGCAGTTATTGAGAATCCCCATACGAACCCCATACGTTATTTGGTGACGAGGTAAATACGGTAAATAGAGAAGTTTATTAATATTTCCTGGAAAATCATTTACCATTTTTGCTTGAAGACATTCCCCTCCGTACACATCAACAAATTTGGTATTTTCATGACCGAGCTACTGCTCACCATAACGCGCTCATTCAGGGACAATTGAATGATAATATGTTTCCAAAAAGGTGAATAGGACGAGCAGGACCAGTTCTTTGGGCACCAAGATCACCAGAGTTAAATAAAGCAGATCTTTTCCATTGGGATTTTATTAAAGAGCAGGTGAACCAATTACCTGCTACTACACCAGTCGATATGAAAACTAGAATAAGGCAGGCGTTTCAAAATGTTAATGTGCAAAGACCGTCTCCAAGCCTGTATAAATATAGAGGATGGTCACTTTAAGCATCTTTTATAGCTTTGTTGTTGATTTTTTCGAAATTTTAGTATAACTGTTAATAAATAAGTATAAGTAAATTTATTATTGTTGGCTTTTTTTAACCATAAAATAGAAATATCACAAAAACCATTCAGTTTGGGTATAGGGAATACTCAATAAATTTTGAAGTATAGTAAAGTAACTTCCATTTACCGATATAAAATACAGGGTGATCCATTTAAAAAAATTGTGAAACCAATGTATTCGAGTTTGGGCTCGCCCTGTATATGGTTTCTTAGATATCGAATCAGTTCGATTGAATAATAGTACTAGACGACTATCATAGACGTATGGCTAAAAAAGTTTAATTTTAAATTGTGCAGTTTAAAGTATACAGGGCGTTGAAGTCATTACGATTTACAAGAACAATTGGTCAGAACTTTTTAAATACGCTGTATAACCCATTACAATATTATATCATTGTAATAGCGAAGTCAAGCAGAATTCAACTGAAGTAAAATACAGGGTGTCCCGTTTAAAAAAATATAACTTTGATCTGGCACGGCGTTCTGGAACACGCTGCCACTAATTTTAAAATATGTGCCTCTAGGCTGGCTACAATCAGTCAAAATTTCATTCGAATATCTTCAACTGTTTACAAGATATTAGACTTTATCGCACTAATGAATCACCCTGTATATGAAAAATATATTTTTTTTGTATAAAATTACCCTGTACTGCACCTGCACCTGCACAAGAAGATGTCACTATCATGAAATGTTTAATTGCTCGAACTTTACATAGGTAATAGCATGAAGGATAAAATTGCACAGCAAGTTCCTCCATAGACTGGTTGACGTACTGAGAGGCGCATTCTGGGTTAGTTACTGTTAAATGCCAGTAAGCAATGTCTCTGCTATAAAAATGTTACTCATTGATCAAATTTTTTGTCAAATGAAAGTCTGGTAATTAAATATCCCCGTTTGAACCGGTCCTGATTGAATGTTTTATCCAGTAGGCAACGACAGCTGCCGAAGAAATTAGTAAGTCGAAAGGCGAGAACCTTGAGAGCTTGTAGAGACGTAATTCAATACATGAGGCATCCATACCGAAAATTCAAACTTATAACAATATTGAGAACTTGCTCGAAATTGGACAACTTTAAAACTTTATTAATATAATACGAGGTTAGGAATTCGGAAACGCGAATCTGACGAAAAACGAGCGAGTAAGGAATGAAAAACTATATTTTTCTGTCGAAAAGTTGCAAGGACTTTTTAGAATAACTCACAACTATTTGAATTACATTTTTGCGGCTGACAAGTGTTTGTGACTTGACGTATATTGTTAACCAGCAAAAGATGTGCATTAAAAATGTTAGTTAGATTTTTTTAAGAAGAAAATAAAATAAAATATCACAAATAATTTATTTAAAATCTGCTAAAGCAATTAGATATAATATAGCGAATGTTTTTGGATAATAATCTAGGAACGACAGATGAAAAATAAGCCACAACAGTTCAGCAGGAAGTATACTCAATATTTAGAAAGAGGCTTTGCTGAGAGTTCTCCTATAAGTTTTGCAGAAGCACCGCATTTAGGTCGACGACTAATCAATGGTTTAACAAATAAACGGTCCTTTATTTGGTTGCATTTATTTTTCTGTAATTTTCTTTTTTTCCACTAAAAGTTCAGCGACTATTTTACAAGCTTCAGAAAGTTCAGTTGACATAGTGCTAACTGTGAAAAACTCTTGGAAAATTAAAATGGCGTGAAAACATAGTTTAAACCTTCACAGGCGAACAAATAGAACTGGCGCGACCTATGACGTCACTAGATCCATGCATCTAAAACGTTGGAAGTGATAGTAGAATGCTGATACTGAAAATACCGAAGAACTAAGATTTAAATGCTTCTTAACAAATTTATTTATTACTAGCTGACCCGGCCACGCGTTGCTGTGGCTAACGTTTTTGTCATACATTGTTGTAAACTACTCAGGTACTTACTTGAAGGGAAAGGACTTTGAACACAATTGATCAAAATTTTCGTACAGTTCATGTAAAGCAAAAATCAATACAAAAAAATTGAATTTGAAATTTATTATTATTTTTATTCCAGTTTGAAACAAATGAGTATAATACAAAGTTTTTAGTAAATAACATGTGACAGATAAACTTATAAATGAGGTAGGTGTGGAGGATAGTTTAAAATCTTTTAAAAATAATATTTATTATTTTGAATTATACATACTTTTAATTTCAATTTAATTAATAGGATACCTACGGATATATTGCATCATATTACAAAACTCTGTTTGGCAAAATACATTTTTTTCTTTAACGTACAACAAGCTACAGAGCTTTGATTTACCTACGATTTTCACATAAACGTGTCCATATCTTTTGAAGGACTGTATAACATGGCAAAACCTTATATCAAAAGCTTCAAAAAAATGTAACCAATCCGAATTCAGTATAATATACAGGGGTTCCCATTTGAAAAATCATATGTTTGGCTTGTAACGGAGGTATGCAATTTCAAAATATGGACCTTCAACACATCTACTATTTTTGTGGATAATATTATTTGATATCTCTTAAAATAACCCATATACCGAAGTTTGTCGTAAGATTGGTATACCCTGTATAATAATATAACTATGTGATAATACTCACATGTATAGGTATAGTTCAATTAGAGTTTTGAACAACGAAGCACTAATAATTAAAAAGCAGGAATAATTTTACTGTATTATATTCACTATTATATGAATTTAATTCATACTTCAGTCTAAGTAACACGTGGCTAGAGCTATGCTAACACCAAAAATTGGAAAAGTAAAATTCACTGTATTTCGTTTTACTACAAAATAAATTTAACCTATACTGTAGCCCCAGCAACATGTGGTGGTTATGCTATTAAATTGTAGCTTATATGAAACGTTTGGAAGTTTGACATAGCGCGCCATCTAATGAATACTCACTCAATCCAGTTAACTATCTGTTAGAATCGTTTGGAGCTAACAGATAAATTGCAATAAAATAATATTGAGATCATAAATTGAGATGTAAGCTATCCTATCTTTCAAGTTGGATCAAACTGCACACGGTGTACAAATTTGATTAAAATCGGTTGAGTAGTTTGGGAGTGCATCGCGGACAAACACGTGACACGTAATTTATATATATTAAGATTGAAAGGGAAAATATTTCGATGAAATGGAAGTTAAAATACGATAGATTATTTTATAAATAATTCGAAAATAATGACAGCCACTTAAAGTATATTGTATTTTGTTGAGGAAGGTGTGTCAAATCCTTTAATACAACTTTGGAGGTGAGGGGTGAGGGGAGCAAAAATATACCAATATAATAATAATAGCTACTCACACAGAAAAATCAAGTTTCGTCAGCTCTCAATAAACTTACCTACCAAATTACAATAAAGTCTCCGACGTAATTGCTGTAAATATCGTAGTTGTTTGTACTCATGAAATCCTCTCATTAGTAGTTTCCAGAAAAAGTTTTTAATTTTGATTTTAATATGCGCCAGCTACGCCGTAGTTTAATATAACTACTCCTCATCCACTTTTTCATTACATCGAATTGCGTACTCCCGTTACCGAAAATTAAATCTTGACGTTCGTACAGGACGAATTACGGAATAGAGTGAGAATATTCAGATTAAATATAGGATTATAAAATTAATTGAAGAACTTACGGAAAAGTAATTGTATGTAGCGATAGACAGGTGGATGTATTTATTGGTCGGTTGGAAAGTTGTGTCATAGCAAGGGGTGCTCATTAAAATTTGGAATTTATGAGAAATTGTTCTAAATCCAGATATTATACAGACTATTATTCAAAAAATCGTAGAGACCTCAATAGCTGGAATATCGTGTGGAAATTTGGAATGAATACTCTTAGATAGTGGTAGAATATAGAAAAAATTCAGGAAACTCGTATCTCTTGAATTGTGAAAAAAGGGTGATTGGAAATTGAAAAAATTTGCAATTTGTAAGAAATCTTCCCAAGTCCAGATATTGTGCAGGCTTATACAGGGTGTTTTCAAATGACACTTACAACGTTTGCATGTAGATACCTCTCGTAAAATTGGACAAGATGATATAAGGATTGACGGGTCTAGCACATTTACTTTTCGAAATACAGGGTGTTGATGTTTAAGAAAACTAAATGTTTTAATTCGATAACTTTAAAATGGATGAATAAATTGATTTGACATTTAGCAGGTTATTTTCAAATGTAAAAGGGTATATTTTGATGGAAAAATATTTTCCAATTTTTGATCCAGACGTGTAGATTTGGAAGAGTATGTTAACTTTCCCCTCCCATTTTTGACGCCACTTACATTTGAAGCAATTTTTATTCAATTTTGTATTCCTCAATAGTTTTCACGTGAAAAACGAATAGCCTATACATATCAAATAATTTGTAGTTATCAAGATATTTAATGATTTCATGAAGTCTGCAAGATCACTTTTTAATAATTAATTGAAAGAAAATTTTTCTTCTGGTATTTTTTTTCAAAAACTACCAAGTACTTATGGTTGGAATATGTAACAGGAACCAATTTATGAAACAGCAATGCATCTGAAACATTCGACGAAGATTGTGTAGAATATTTGTCCAAACTTGTGATTTTATTTAAAAAAAAAATAGAAAGAATCCATGCAGCTACAGCAATTATTTCCGGCAGTCTTTTCAATTTATGCGATTTTCGATGAGAAAACGTTGCAAATTATGTATAAATGTAAATGTACAAAATTTTGAACATCTCTTGTAATTTGTTAGCTACTTAATACTTTTATTAATAAAATCACAAGTTTGGACAAATATTTTCAACAATCTTCTTTGAATGTTTTAGATGCATTGCTGTTTTATAAATTAGTTCCTGTTACATATTCCAACCATAAGTACTTGGTAGTTATCGAGAAAAATACAAGAATTTTTTTTTTCAAATAATTCAAAAGTGATCTTGCAAACTTCATAAAATCATTAAATACATATCTTGAAAACTACAAATTTTTTGATAAGTAAAGGTTATTCGTTTTTCACGTGAATACCATTGAGGAATACGAAATTAAATGAAAATCGCTTCAAATGTCAGTGGTGTGAAAAAATGGGAGGGGTAATGAAATATTACCAACTCAACTGTGAACGATATGATACGAAAAGTAAAAGATAGAAAGATAAATAATAGATATGTATGACAATAATAAGATAATTGCTTCAACTACTGTCCAAACTTCCAAGTTTCAAGATTTATTGATGAGAGAGACGATGTGTTAAACAGGCCCCACGTTTGGGCGCCAATTTTGTTACCTATTTTATTTATTTAAAATAATAAGGCAAGATAAATTGCAACGTCGACTCAATGTGAAGAGCATCTCAGGTGTGAATTCGGAGACCAAACTAATATCAGTTCAGGGAGTAGTCTTACCGGTTCGCGGGTAATCCTACTTTATTTAAGTTATTGAAGTTATATTGAAGTTAATGAGATAATAGATGAAGTTAAGAAACCAAATGAATTTAATAAGTTAATAAATCAAGTCGAGGAATGTAATTAAAATTAATCAAGAAAGGTAAGTGGGCGCCACCCTAAATAATATTAGTCGACTTGTTTTTCACCTCACAACTCTCTATCAACAAACCTGGAAATGTTGGAAGGGAAAGAATATGAACAACGTTGTTAAATTTACAAGTTGTATAATTATTTCAAAACTAATATCACAGTGAATGAATGCTGTTTTATGTTGTTTACGTTGTTTGTTGTTCTACGTTCTTTTTACGTTGCTTTACTTCCCTTAGTTTCTTCGGACAGGTCCTAGGTGTCTGATGTTAATCCATGGGAATTTAGTTCATGGAAACTACCTCATAGAAACTACTCCATAGAAAGCTCTTCGTTCGGAATGTCACGTACAAATTGGCATTCACATTGAATGCACTTTAGAAAAAAAGTTTGAGATAAATCTCTCACAAGAAATTAAAAGTGTTGACCTTATCGTTCCATGGTTCACAGGAAAAAAAAGCTTATTCTTACTACTGGCTATTAAATTGAACCATGCGATGAGCAATGGACATACGTTGCGTATCCCTTTCCTATTCACATGCTCCGCTTCGGAAAAGAAATTACATATTGGTAGTGTGTTCTTAATTTCTCTCTCTATAGGAGAGAAGAATTGAAATATTTGACCAATATCAGTGTATCCTGATCCTCACCAATGGAGATTGTCCGTCGCACATTAAATGTAAAAATTTGCCTTTTAGCGGTGATCGATGCTACAGGTTCTCGACGAGAATCACATGTTGGTAAGGAAAAAGGACTGGCTACTCGCCGTCCGGTATAACGTTAAATATAACGTTACAGTAACATATTCTTCCAAATCTACACCACTGGATCAAAAATTGAAAAATATTTTCCCATCAAAATATGCCCTTTTACATTTAAAAACAACCTGCCAAATTACAAATCAATTTATTCATCCATTCCAAAGTTATAGATTTAAAACATTCAATTTTTCAAAACTTTAACACCCTGTAAGTCGAAAAGTAAAGAGGCTGGACCCCTTAATCTTTATATCATTTTGTCTAATTTCACGAGAGGTATCTACTTGCAAAAGTTGTAAGTGTCATTTGAAAACACCCTGTATTAAACAAATCGTAGAGAACTTAATAATTGAAAGATCGTGTTGAAATTTGGAATGTATACTCTCAGATAGTGGTAGAATATGGAAAACATTCAGGAAACTCGTCTCTCAAATTGTAAAAATAGGGTGAATCGAAAGGGAAAAAAATTGAATTTGTAAGAAATTTTCCCAATTCCAGAGATTGTGCAGACTTATATTAAATAACTGTATAACTGATATAACTGATATAACTGATAAGGCAATGATCCCTCACAGCTTGTCAGATCAGAAAACTCCACAAGATAATACGTTAGATCGGTTAGATAAATATATGTCTTCGCTAAACCAAGTCTTTTTGCAAAAAAATTTTATATCCAGTGGATCCAGAAAATCAGTTTATTCAAATTTTTCAGGATAATCCATCTAAGAATCTTTTTTACAATAAAAATTCTAAATATATTAAAGACTACAATTCTATCCTTTTAGTCGTCAAAATCCAAAATTCTTATTGTAGCTTAACGCACCGCATACATTTCTACATATTTAGTTGAGAGTTGCCATTCTGTACGTTCCAGACAATAAAGTCCTTTGAGTTTTTTGAAAGTTAAGTTCCCGTTTCACCTGTATCAATTCAAATTTCAACAGAAATATTCCATATATAGTGAGCATGTTACGTTTGATGTCGTGTTTGAAAAATTTCAAAGAAAAGTAAGAAAATGCCTTACATTTCATAACAACATATTTCAGCCAGATATGTTTGCATTCAATAATACCAGCTAAAGCTCGGCCAGGCGTTACAAATAAAATATAACTAGCAAATACAACGCTTTTATTCGGACAATACAAATTCAACCTTTTTTAGTTTTATGAATGCCCTGTCAAGTTGGTTTGTGTTTCCGGCAACAAAGCATCATATTAGTTGACAATTTTTTGTTGGAGAATTTAAACGTGGGCAGTTTCATCATAGCGACATCTAAGAACAGGTCCACCAACACTGGCAGTCACCCAAAGCTGATCCAAGAAGATCGACATGTAAATAATCGTGAAATTGAGTCCCAGGTGTTGAATTTCAGGTTTTGACATCAATAACTTCCTGTGGGTTTTTGGTTTTCTCCAATAAAATCCCAAATGTTCCATAATTTTTCGTAGGCCTTCTCGAGAACCTGTATAATTGTATTCCTCTGTACATTTTTTAAGTATATGTCTCAAAGTTCTCAAAGTTGGAACTTGTTTTTCAGTTATATAAAAAGCTTGTTTCTATCTTTTTGCTTGGTTTTCCCCACACTGTACGTAGATGTTTACTCGCTGAATTTCTCACAGCAATTGACTGCTCCTGGACAGTCTGTCCGCACGACGAATGTGCATTGTGAGCTTGAACGTTTTCAGGCTTGCAGGTGTTTATGTCCTACTTTGACAACTTCCAGAATTGGTCCAAAAGGATGCAAAAATGCATCTATCTTCTTGGAAAATATTTTAAAAAAACAATAGTGTTATCTACTATATAAGACTATTTTTTCTCTATTTTTTTGGGAATCAAACCAGAATGATATATAACAAAAACATATTTTCAGTTTCAATAATGATTTTTATGAACAGAATTTTGGTCTTGCCATGGGCTCTTGCCTCTCACCAATTCTATTGAATATTTACATGGAACATTTTGAAGCCAAAATAGTAAATAATCAAAAATTAAAACCAATTGTCTGGTGGAGATAGGTAGACGACATTTTTGCAATATGGCCTTATGTCTTCGTATCTCTAAATGATTTCTCAACGTATATAAATGAAGGAGAAAAATCCATAAAATTTGAAATTGAAATTGGAAATAACAATGTTTTGCCAAATTTAGATGTTCTTATCAATAAAACACCTACAGGGTATGAAACAAGTGTTTATCGTAAGCCAACACACACTAATAGGTATTTGAATTTTGAATCAAATCATGCCATAAGCGTTAAAAAAAGGGGTAGTAGAATCTTCATACGATAGGGCCAGAATCATTTGTTCTAATGATAATCATTTCACAAAGGAGAAAACTCTACTGAAAAATGTTTTAAATTCCAATAATCACCCGGCAGAATTTGTAAATAAAGAAGTTAAGAATATAGAGGGGGGCTTATTGTTAATACCCTATAATAATAACAATAATATTAATAATTCAGCTAGCAAAATTTTTGAAAACTTGACAATATCGTATGTTAAGGGTTTATCGGAAAGAATTAAGAAAACTGGTAATCAATTCAATATTCGAACTAGCTTCAAATCTTCTAACAATACGTTGAGATCTATACTAACAAAAACAAAACAAAAAAATGGAAAACAGTCTTCAAAAAATTGCATACAGTGTGTAAAAGCCAAATGGAATAAATTCATTATTTCGGTTACTGTTCATATTTATAAAAAATCCCGAAACACGTCAAATTTAAATTATAACTTGACATTCTTTAACGT
>CAJUYG010005817.1:0-13176 GCA_910591675.1 Galerucella calmariensis
GGTGGAGAACATTTTGAGCATTTATTTCAATGTATTAAAATCAAATATATCAGGTATTTTATGTATGTGTTTAATAACTGTAAAAATAAAAATTTCACCCTGTATAATTCATAATTTACCATACATTATTTAGTTTGTTGGAATCGGTTCATTAAGAGGATTTAAAAAATATGCAAATATACAGGGTGTTTCATTAAAAAAAACAACACCGACTATGGCATACTTGCGTGAATCACCCTGTACATTTAAATTTATGTTTACATAACGCACAACTCAATTCAAAAGTTGAGGTGTCTCGGCATTTTTTATAATTTTTTAAAATAATGACAAATAATTTTATTCCATAAGTGGTTTCCACACTGTATATGTTATGAAATAAATTTCAAAAATAAGACATTTTTTATGGCTTCTTTGAACAGTAAACCATCAATAAAGTTGATGTTAGGTATAGAGGTTTTCTTTTTGAAGAAGCTTAATTGATTTTTCGGCAAAAGTGTTTTTATATTTGGGAACAGTAAACTCATTAAAACTCCATCAAGAAGAAACACCTACACAGTATCCGGATTCATACATATTCAAGTACCAATAAATAAAGATGTTTCCTATTTCGATCATAGGAAATTTTCTTGTTATTGCCATTTCCTAAGACTCCTCGACATAATTAACATGCCACTCATATTTTTCTCGATATTTTTTATATATTGAAAGCTTACTGAACGACAAGTAGGCCATGAACCTTATTTGACAATAACAATAAATTGTTATTTAAACTAGTAATTGGTATTACTCTAAAATTGTGTTGTTATTTTTTATGGATGAATAATATTTAACCAACTTGACTTGAAATAACAAACCATATTATTGTCACCTTTAGTTATTGTCAATTTACATGCCAATCTATTTGAATTAGGATAGTATCTATTATGACTTCATGCCTTAATTCTACATTGTCCATTTTCATTGCATAGAATTCACTAGAACATCACACTTCAGTTATTTCCATTATAATAACAGCTTTCATCATTAAATAAATATACCTAATAAGGGGATTCAAATAGGAATTTATTCAATGCAGCAGAATTTTCGTGAAAGTATGCCAAGAGCATGGTTTCCTAAGCTGCAGTAGCAGTCTTTGTTTGCACCATTTTTTGAAGAGTTTATACTTTGCTTCTTCCTGGATTTTTCTGGCAGCTGCGTTAGACAAGCTATATTTGCTGACTCTTCTATCTTCATTTGACTGTTATACAAATTTCAATTTCTCTCAATTTTTGATAATAAACTGTCAGCTTGACGTCGGCGCTATATAAACCGATAGAAACTGAAAGCTGTCCATAATTTCATAGAGATACCTCTATGGAAAATTATCAAATTGAATTGATAAAAAATCCAAGAACAGATTCCGCGGACAGGAGAAAAAATCTTATACAGGGTCTTTCTAAATGACACTTACAACGTTTGCATGCAGATACCTCTCGTAAAATTGGACAAAATAATATAAGGATTGAGGGGTCCAGATCCAGCCTACTCACTTTTCGAAATACGGGGTGTTGAAATTATGAAAATTTAAATGTTTTGTCATGGAGACTAGATAAGGAGAACTGACTCATACGGGAAAATTGACAAAAATGGCCTCAAAATCGTCTTTCTAAGTAGTTTGGTTTTTGACCGCAGCGTGCGCATTGTACCTTAAGAACCCATTTCTGACAGAAACTACAATAACCTTACTTTTTATAGATGACAGTAGTCCGATAGTAAACATTACTAAGAAAACTAAAGTTATTTCAGTAATCAAAAATATTCAGATAAATAAAGTAGGAGATAATTATTATCTTGAATCAAAATTATAATTATAACCCACTTGTGAGAAGTATAGAAAAAGCACAATTGCACACAAAATACTTCACTTTTGCTGATATTATTATTCTGTTCTATACAAGTATATTATAAGAGATCAGGAAAAAGAAAGGTGAACAATGATTTGAAGAAAAACTAGAGGTTGATAAGAACTGAGTTATGAAACTAATTTGATGGAAGTACTAGTATGCCTTGATGTTCAGATAAAAATAGGAAATGAAAATATAAATGAGGTGAGAACATGAATTCAAACAAATAGGTAGGTATATTCAAGAAATAGAACAAAATGATGTTTGCAATTATTGGTGCACTTTACCAATAGGGATTAATGAAACCATAAGGCATTGAAACTAATCGATGACACTTATTTCTTACCAATCTACAGCCAAGTAATTCAAGTCTGGGCAATTATGGAAAAGCATCAATATCATGAAAATAGTGTAGTGAATGTTTTGTGCAGCTGAGTTAATGAATAGCAACAGATATATATTTTGTGTACTCATGTATTTCACAATAATTGGTGACTTTCCACTGTGTTTGCTTTTAGGAATCAAACTTTTGTATTGTTAAAATAAAGTTCCTACTTGAAACAATTATTTTCTTGAGTGATGGAAATTATTTAAATATATCTTATATTGATAACCTGTGCAGGCATCAACTTCCACATGTTAAACCACTATTGCAAAATGTAGTTGTACCAGCACATATAGATTGTAGAGTAAATTATAGGACAGCAAGGAGCCCTACAGAAGTCCTTGTTAACGTATAAAGGTTTGGCACTTTTACTTGTGATGCTCTATCACTAAAGTAGTCTTAAATATTTATGACACATCACTTCATATAGTTTGTAGGACATACCACAGTTCCAAACACCTTAAAATGCTTCAGTAATGCCTAGAAAAATAGCAACACTGTTTTCTTCATAATTTAGACTAGAGGTTTGTAATTTGATGTCAGGTTCAATAGTGAATGTATAGTTGAGCATTTTCTCTAAAATCAATCTGGTATCAAAATATATTATCTATGTATTCTTTTGTAATCCTATAAATCAAGGTAAATCTATCAAGTTTCCTAATTATCTTATTTTAACTTCAACAGTAAACTTATTACCAACTCATAGTAGGTGAGATAAGTATAACAGGCCATAAAATAGGTAGATTTCAAGTAAGAGGCAAAATACAGATTGTACACTTTATTATATATATTATATACTCTTTCAAATACCTGTTTTACTCGAGGTTTTACTCATTGTAACTGTGCTGGACCTTTAAATTTGTTCTTAAATTCCATAACAAAGAAGCATGATAGTAGATATTCGTATAATACATTCAGGTGATTATTTTACCACAAAAACGATCAAAATTTTCGTTATTTTTTTAAAAGAGGACAAAAAAAGGACTTCTTATCCAAAAAATGTTTTGGTTTTATTACCTCTAACCTCACTTTCCTTACACGTGAACCGCGAACTGTCAAAGGAGCCTGCAACCAATAAAACTTGATGAACTAAAGTTTTATGATTGGCTGTGAAGGTTCTTATTCTTAGCTGGCGCCCTCTACCTTGTGCAAAAATTGAAATACATGGAGTTCGGTCTCCTTATATAGTCTCCATGTGTTTTGTGTTGAGATTCTAAGAATTTACCTATAAGCTACAGAATCTGTAAGATATAGGATCTGTAACTTGAACCTTTACAGATTTGTAAAATTTGCTATTCTGGAACCAAATCTGTAAGAGTCATAGTTACAGGTCTTAACCTTATAGGCTTCAACTTCACTTCTGTTTATAATGTCAAAATTCTAACCTCAAAACCATTAAAAGTATTTAACAGCTGGGTGTGTACCGACGGTAAACCTTAATACTAATTGATACGAGGGGTAAACCGCAAGTGGAAGTAGGTGTACACCGCAGGGAAGTATGTGGAAGTATGTAGAAGTATGTGTTCGTTATGGAAGCATGTTGCATTACAATAAGGTTGCATGGGTTCTTACATCGTCAACTATATTGAAAATAGTGCGCCCTACAACAAAAACGTATGTGGAAGTTTCGTGGAAGTATGGTGGAAGTTTTTTCAAGCGTAGAAGTAGGTGTACAAAATTTTTGCCGGCGGTTTACCCCTCGAATTGATATTTTTACAATTTGTAATAAAAGAATGACGTAAGTAAACTGCTTAAAATAATATATTCCACATGTTATTTATTCATTTAAATATACGTAATTTGTAAAACACAATGTGTAAAAAGAAAAAGGACCAAAAATACGTCTCCAGAGCAATTGGAGTTATACTTACAATTTATGGAAAATGATTACATTTTTCGCAGTAATACCATAAACCTTACTTCAGATCTCAATTATTTAAGAAAAAAGTGGGATGAGCTAGTGGCACAATTAAAGGCGCAACTATTTAAATGCAGACTGTGAATTAATTATTATTACTTCCACTACAAAGGGAACTCCTAAATTATTATCCATAACATGAAGTCTTAAATTATGAATTAAGAATTGAACACTATTTTTGTCCAACCGATACATTTGTCTAAAATGCCTGTCTGGCATATCAAACGGATTTAATTGATCCCTTAAGTGTCTTCATTAGATTCTCATATGATTTCTGGAAATATGGAAAGTGTACCATGAAAAGTATGTACAAACTGATTCTCATCCTCTTCCAACAGAATACTGGCGAGAATATTTAATTGTCAGTGTAATGTAATGTCAATGATGTTCACTTAAAAACTTAATAATCACTTGAAAATCACAAAAAAACTGAAAACTTTACAACTTTTTAACTAATAATACACGAAAAATGATAATAATAATGATAATACAACGATTTGTACCACACCCTGTACTGCTTACAGTGACAGATGTACTGCCCGTAAATATTTACGAATCTGTAATTAACAGGTGAGGTTAGAATCGCATTTCCTATATCTCTTACGGATTTTGGCTTATAGATCTTACAGATGTTCTCAGAATTCCACTATTAGTTCCATTGTTGTAAAATACACTTATTGACAACATTATCGATACATATACAGGGTGTTTCTAAATTAATGTGACAAAATTCAGGAGGTAATTGCGCACATAAAATTAAGATGGGTCTTTCCTATAAAAAAAGTCCACCCCTTTTCCGATATATATTGAGTTTTTTTTTTTTCTAAAATTTCATTAAAGCTAGAAACTTGGGATTCTGTCATTTTCGTTCACTCGCAAAAGATTAACCACGGGTATTTTTTCAATATTTCTGTTACTTTAAAATGTATAAATAAATTGCTTTGACATTTGGCAGGTTGTTTTCAAATGCAAAGGGCATATTTTGATTGAAAAACAAATTCTTGATTCAGTGATGTACATTTGGAAGAATATGTCGCCTTTCCCCTCCGATTTTTTACTTAATTTAATTTAATTTAATTTAATTTTGTACTCCTCAATGGTTTTCACGCGTGAAAATCGCATAACATTTTGAACATCCATTGTAATTTGTTTTCTCAGTGTAGGTATGCAAAGTAACAGCGTTTACAGTCGGTTTAAGTTTGACTTCGACGTTGTAGAAGATCTAGAGCTTCCTCTAACCACAAATGTACCAATCCAACATCAATGGGCTCGGTGGTAATTGCTTAATGTGACTTCGGAAGTTGTGATACGGTCCACATTTTCCTTTCATTTCAAAGGTGTAAGGTGTAACATTATCAATGAAAATATTTTTCACGTCTCTCGTTTCTTTTTTTTTCTTTGATAAACTGCGTGAGTTGTCCCATAAATTTAGTCTTCTAACGCCCTGCAACATTTTTTTTATCACATCATATAAATTTATCTTAGCCTCTGCGAATGTCCGTCGACAAGTTAAACTTCATAAATTTGCACGGATTTTGTTTCTTTACAAAAATAAAACGGACAGGTGTTAAATTTTATCGAACAATTTTGCACACCAAACACCGACTTTTGTTTTGACTTTTTCGTTTTTTCCGGCCCATTTGCAAAAGCCGGAATTAAAGATTTATGTTTCGAGAGGATTTTCACATCAGGTTTTTTTTATACCTCTGGCGACTTTTTTTTCAAATATGCCTCTTCATTTCAAATAGACCTTCACACTCCTTTCCATTTTTTTTTTGTTTTTCCAAACAGGACTTAATGGTTCGATCCTTTTTTTCATTTGACAATCAAAACAAGGAGAAAGCCTTCCAGGTATAAATATAATTCACCCTCTACCGGGTAGAATAATAAGCTGTATATCACAAATTATCCATCTTGTATGTATAGCTGATCCGTTATAAAAACCGTTTTCCACGTGACAATGTGCAATGTGCAGGGCAAACAATTTAGACAGATAGGTTAGTTTTGTATTGTCTATTCAGTCATAAACAGTGCTCAAGACTATTTAGTCGAATTTATTAGTATATTTTGCTTCAATTTAGTATATTTTATCAGTGTTTAGTATATTGTTCATTTGATTAGTTTTTTTAGAATATATCACTTTTCTTAGTTTTTATAAATATTGTTATTGATCAAAACTGAACAAAATGCCTGCTGAATACAGCCTGATATTTGATTTTTGATTCTGCTGAATCATCTCTATTGATTGCTGCTAACCACATTTCTTTGCGCTTCTTACTTAATTCATTCTTGTGCACCAAAAATGTGTTCTTTAAAACAGCTGGGACCTTAAAAAAGCTTACTTGTCGGTTTGAACGGCTCCCACAACCGACTACAATACAAGTTGTTGGCATTTTGAAGTAGGTGTTTCACTCCTGAAATCCGTAAGCATAAAAGTTAAATACTTCACGTGATATCTTCCAATTCAAGCAAGTGAAATTTTAATGCCAGCAATTTCATAAAAGTTTCACTTTCATCATAATATTGTATGTTTTAATCAGTGTGTACTTACTCGTAAATATTAAATAATAATTCTTGATTGTCTAAAAGCCACTAACAAAAAAATAATGTTTTTATATAGGTACACAATCAAAAGTTGGTCCTAAATTGATATACTCAGCTTAAAAGTTTTATAAAACTGAACTTTGTATTGTATATTATTAGTATAGAGACACAAAAGCAAAATAAAAGCACCTTTCTCCAAAATAAACACTTATGTATTACCAAAATCCACGGTCTACAATGTATTAAATCACATTTGTTTGCCCTGTGTCGCCATATTAAATTTTATTTGACAGGTCACTGGATTCCCTAATAGAGACGTTTCTTCGTAATATGTCATTCGCTTGCTGCTGTCAATTCACTGTCAATTACTATGGTTTGCCGTTTAAGCTTAATAATTTACATCATAACTCATTTCCTTAAACTATACCTACTTCAAAAATGTTAGTCCAAGATCCAAACCAAGGTCGTCCTTCACCGACGTGTCAAGTAGATGGGAATAGTATATTATACACCAAGGTGGTGAAGGTGAAGGTGAAGGTGAAGGTGAAGGTGAAGGTGAAGGTGAAGGTGAAGGTGAAGGTGAATGTGAAGGTGGTGAAGACTATTATTATTGACCGAGCGGAATGAGATGCGAGGTTTATAAATGTCTTCACCACAATGGTGTATATACAACTTTTTCCATTACTAGCCAAATTTAAAATTAAAAATAATTCCCGAACGCACCACGAGAAGCGTTTACCCCGTCGTCTGACAAATACACTGTCAGTTTCGATATATTATCACAACTAGCATTTTAAGTCGTAAAACCGTAAAACTGACTGTCTAGTCAACCTCCAAGTCATTTTTACCAGTCGTTGTTACGTTCTAAATACGTCGTTAACACGTAACCACTACCAAAATGGGGAACACATTTGTAGTAACTACAACGTCGTGAAAACGTTGCAGTGACGGACAGAAAGACGTAATAATACCGTTTCAACGACGTCATAATAACGTAATAAAGTAGTAATTCTGACGACATTTTTTCTATCCTCGTCGGTGATACGTGGAACAAAATTTTATCTCGTTTATCTTTCATAGTTTTGATCTAAACTTCTAAACTATGGTGGCTTGCTCTACATAATCACAATAATTATAATATTGGTAAGTAATACAAAGTAAAACACGCACAATTCAGAGGTCCCTAACTTCGAAAACATAAACCGGGCATACTTTGCTGATAATATGGATGCTTTTAGCTCTTAATTTATCATTCGCCTCCAAAATAATCAGTATTTATAAAAAAATGTTAAGCTTAATGCGGTCTAGAAATTAATTTCATATCGATAAAATGTATAAAAGGCTTTTCTTACATTCATTTTGGTCATAAAACTGATATATCAACTGACCTCAAAAGTAGGTCGAAGTATAATTTCGACAATAATTTTGAATTACACAAAATTGAAAGTAATAATCATCATGGCGTCCAAAAAAAAAATAACGACCCTCAAGTTAAATTCACTTCATGGTTAATTTTTTCGGTAATTGTGACTTTGTAATTGTTATGAAATTGTCTCATATAGGTAAAAAAAACCAATAAGTAATTTTTAAAGTAACGATTTCCAACAAGATAATAATCAAAAGATAATCTGACCAAAAAGACACAAACCTATCAGTAATAAACTGTTGAAACATTTACGTCATAAACACAAGCATTGGCAACTTAACAGTGAATCGGGCTGTAAAGTAAAATTGGAAACGTAATTATAACCACAGCAATATATGATAAGATAAATATGGTGCGTATGTGCTTCTATGAGCCTCTTCACTACGACCTTTGCAGATCTATTGTGTGTACCCTTCTGTTATTCTAGATTTTCTTATCCAGACCCTTATTATTAGACTTCTAATGACAAACCTCAGGTCCTCCATATACTGTCCCTAACATTGAAAACCTCAGCCTAGTCCCTTCTTCGCAGTATTACACTTTGTATACTGAGGTTTCTTCTTAGCAAAACCTGCATATGGTTTTGTCTGCCGATCCGATGGTATTCATATTTGTTAAGTCGATAATGACTCCTATTCTACGAAATATAGTCGACTGCAAGCGCATAAAAAATCTCCCTTTTAGAGAAAAAGTGGGACGAGCTTCTCCAACCTCCTCCTGGATGTGTAAGCAGCCAGATGTGCATACGTTCCTCACCTAAAATCCAAGAAAATTCAACTATTCCTTGCCTTCTGCAAAACCTCTAGAAGAAAATGATATCCAAATATCTTCAAACCCTGCAAATTTATACAGATGCTTCAAACGAGCACAATGGAGTTACAGCAGTCTACATAATATGTGGAAACAATAAATCTACCATCCGACTACCGAATCCATCTAGTATATTCACGGGAGAAACTACTGTTATTCGGGAAGTCATGAAAATGTGCAATCACTCTACAGCAACAAGTTTCTTAGCATAACAAATTTAATGAGTGCGTTACTTGGATTAAAACAACTTTACACTTCACATACATTCTCACACGATTCAAAAATTAAATGGAAATCATACATCTCTGATCTCACACAAAAGAACGTCTCATTTCTATGGGCTCCATCTCACTCTGGTATATAAAAGGCGACGAGGAAGTTGATCGATAAGCTGTAAATGTTTTTCCCAGTCACTCACCACCGTACACTAACTACCGACAAGTAAATTCACTTGCGTCGAAACGTTTGAAAATGTTGGTACATCTTTTCTCTGGCGCCTTACACGTATACTATTATAATACAACATTCAATACTCGCTTTAAACTAACCAGAACTCGCCAGACGATAGGAAGGGTAAGGAAATTTTCGGTAACCCATAAATCGACGGAGTGAATTTACTTGTCGGTATTTAGTGTACGGTGCTCATATACTAAGTATTTTTTTAAGGTGGATTTAGCGGATGCATAAGCATAATATTTTCATTAATAAATAATCATAACTATTACAACTTCTCTAACACATGGTGCTTAACAGATGGACCATTTATCCATTCCTCAATTCATAATCATAAGTGTTAGTGACAAGTGACAGTTCTATCTATCACGGAACATATAAAATTAGTGTGTACTGACAGGTTAACTTTAAGAAAAATGATTCTGGTTAAACTTTTGAGTTTAACAAGTATGACAGTGACATTTGGAATAAAAACACGGTGCTTTGAAATCCATGCAGGCGCACTTTCCATTTCGACACATCATTATCCATAACAGTTGAAAGTTGGAAACTCCAAGGTTATGCGTTATGAAATGTGCATTATCCAACTGTTACGAGTTGGATAAACCGTCTCATTTGCAACTACAGCGTTCAACTTTTATGAGTTATGCATTAAAGTTATGCTAACACAAAAAATTATACTTATGCATCCGCTAAATCCGCCTTAAGATGAATACTTTCAAATGAACAAAACGGAGACATAGGTACATTTAATATTATTTACGACCAGCTGATCTAATTGTCTACAGAATTTTCGTTTGTGAGCATAACCAAAAAAAACTAAACTTCATTTGGTTCGGCTGTGATATTTTTCATTTTTTTTTTCGCAACTTTGCAATTTTCCTACACACAACCAATTCACTAGTTTATTTCGGCAATTAACTTTTCGTGTATGCATAATTTAAAAAAAGGATAGAAAATCGCTTGCGGTCTGTTTCATTTTCAATCATCGAATGTTGAAAAAAAGCCGAATATTTGTAGTTACCTAAATTCCAGAGATCAATTTTATTCATCACTGCTGTGTGTGTTTGTTACCGCTACAGTTTTTCAAATTATAATAATTCGTGGTTTACCGAGTGCGTTTTTATTAAAATCTCGATTTTTTTTCATAAAAAATGGGCAGGACTATCAGGTACTACTTTTTCCTATTCCTCCACATTCGCCAGTCGCGAAAAAGTAGCGACGACTTATTCGCCAAAACACCTATTCAGGTTTTTAAACGGGAATGTTTTCCTACTCGCTACTAAGTAGCTGCTACCCAAATTAAGTCGCTATTCGCTCAGTCCCCGGTCACCAGACCTCTCTGGGAGCAGACAAGCGACTGATTCGTGACGATTTTTCAGTTAGGACAGTGTTTTGGAGGTTATGTTGTATTCATGATTTGATTGCAAATTTATTTATTTCTTTTTTCTTATTTCTTTTTTTTTACTTTTAGGCACAAATGAAGACCCGCTTTCAAACTCTAGTGCTAATTGAAGAAGCAAATTCTCATTTTGATTTTGATTAAAATCACTCTTTGTTCAAAAATATTCATTTTATTATTATAGGTGTAGCAAAAATATATAATAATACAATAATTATTAATATAAAAGCGACTGCTATAAAATGACATTTGTTGACGTATATTTAACAAGATCCGATCGGAGGAAAACATCTCTTTGCAAAATTCTTCGACGAATATAATCGCTGCTACTTTGGTCGCAGTCGTTAGCGACCTGCGAATGTGGAGGAAAACGTACCTTTACTTCGCTATATTATGCCAAATATTGGAGTTGATTATTCCATTTCCAATACACCTGCTGCTACCTTGCCAGCTATTCAAAATTTTCTTAAATATAGTAACATACATAAAGTGGTTTTAATTAATTTTTTTCCAGCCATTTCAAGCCATTTTCCACGCCCACGCACCACGGTGCGAGTTGACGCTGCAACTCGGAAAAGTTGCATGCAACTTGGCGTTTTTTTTCGTTGGGCGCGTCGGTCGCATGAATTAGAACCTGCTCTATTTTCGAGCGAGAAGTCGCTGCGGCTTGGTAACTTTTCTGGTGGATTTTGTCGCACCAACCCAAAATTTCTATAAGCTGCTCTGCTCTGACATTGCTGTCATTGTCAATCAAGTTGGCATCACGTTACGTTTTCCCTATGCCTGGATGAGTCGCAGCAACAAACTATCGATATAATGCTGATTGTACTTTTTCTCGCAGCAATTTGTCCCAGCAACAAGTTGCTGCGATTTGACGCAACGTGGAAAATGAACTTAACGTTTCTCCTATGTCTGGGTGAGTCGCAGAAATAAACTGTCGATATGATGATTGTACATTTTCTCGCAACGATTTGCCCCAGCAACAAGTCGCTGCGATTTGACGCAACGTGGAAAATGAACTTTATTCAAATGTTTATTAATACATTCATATTATGTAATGTATTTCTTGGAAAATATTTCCGACCTAGCTTTCTAAGAACTAATTATAGTGAGCCTATCAATTTTAGAAAATACACTGTGGGCCGAAATAAAGGAGTACATTTTTTAATTGGAAATATTTTTTTTGTTTTTTGTGCGATTTATTTTCTTTTTGCAGGGCTAATAACCTAACATGTCCTCAACATGACTGTAAATTTGGAAGCAAAAATAATGTACAGGGTCGGACTTATAAGAAAAATTATATAACAGTGCATTTGAGCTCGTTGCAAATGAAAGCTGTTTTAGCTAAAATTGTACTCATATGATTTTTCGGCAGATAAACTATCCAGAACACTTGAGTAAAAAGGAAATTTTCCGAAATTACAGGACTCGCGAAATACCATTTTTTTATTAAATAACATTTTAACAAATAACACATTTATGAAAACAGTTTAGTAATTTTAAAACTCAGAGTAAAATATTATGAATGTGGCCACCATTATTTTTTACCACTTCTTGAAGTCGTCTGCGCCATAAATTGATACCCCCAGTTATTGCACCTTGTTCAAAATTTTTCCAAACAAACTGCATTGTTTCTTTGAGCTGCTCGATTGTTTCAAATTGTTGTCCCTCATACAAATCTTGTTCGAAAATTCCCCAAATTGAATAATCAACCGGATTTAATTCTGGGCTGTTAGTTGGCCACATTCATACTATTTTAAAGTTACTAAACTGTTTTCATAAATGTGTTATGTGTTAAAATTTTATTTAAGGAAGAATGGTAATTCGCGAGTCCGGTAATTTCGGAAAATTTCCTTTTCACTGAAGTGTTCTGGATAGTTTATCTCCTGTACATTATTTTTGCTTCCAAATTTACAGTCATGTTAAGAACATGCTAGGTTATTAGCCCTGCAAAAACGAAATGAATCGCCCAAAAATCAAAAACAATATTTCCAATTAAAAAACGTACTCCTTTATTTCGGCCCACAGTGTATATCTGACAGCATTGCTTTATTTTTTGTCATTACATCAACTTTAGTTATAATAAACAGTACATATTTTTTTATTGTTAACATTAGTAAATCATAAATATGTGTGTAGTATTTTTATATGTGTGCTTAATTATCTAAAAATATTTTCAAACGTTAGCGAAAACAAAATAAATCGCGTACGTTAATATTTGCTTAGCGTTTTATTTATTGTTGGGATAAACATTGTATTTTCAAAGCCCGCATCCGATTATTTTTTCAATAAAAGTCAAAATCTGGAATTTTCCAATCCTATCGACGGAGTCAGTTTGAAATGCGGAAAAAAAAA
>CAJUYG010005818.1:0-13176 GCA_910591675.1 Galerucella calmariensis
ATATTTATTAATTTCGTTCGAAATATCTTCAAATATTAATATTTCAATTAAAATATTCGGACTGCTCTACATTTTATTTTAATATATCTATTATTTACTACCTTTCTTAGTTTATTGTAAATGAAAACAGGCGAGGGGAAAAGTACGCTCTAGAGCGTAAATAATGTCAATTATGACAGATCGCGGAAAACATCAACTTTGCGGTTAGATTTAAGTGTGCAAAAGTCTACTTCGGGTGGTGATCGTAGGAAAAACTTATTGCGATGCCAATTGTAGGTTCTGGTCCGATAGAAACGCGTGCAGCTCCCTACCTTGCAAGAGAGTGCCTTCTCTTTTCCTTCCATGCCAGAATGGCCAGGGATCCAGACCAGCAATACTTTATCGAGTTATCCTATTGATGAGAGTTTTTTTTGGCAGTCTAAAACCAATTTCGACGTTACACGGTAAGAGCTAAGTGCTTTCAGAGCCGCTTGGCTGTGCGAGAAAATTTTTATTGTTCCATGTATGAGATTGGCTTCCTCCACTCTCTCCACACATGAAACAATGGTTGTATAGGATCCTAGAGAGGTTGAAATTTCTGTCCTAGGTCTGCGCCCGTATACACCTGCACCAGAGCCTGAGGGTGTTTTTGAGCCGTCTGTGTACCATCAACAGCTTATTATCCAAGTATTAACTAACATATATAAAACATTCTTACCTTACTACATTAGTAACAGAAGTTAACATGAAACATTGACTGACTATTTCGATGTGGAAGGCAATAAAATTGTTTACTCCTAAGTCAGACAAGGAATTTATCAAACCAACAAACCAAACCCTGTCGCATTTTGTCTAAAAAACATTGCAAGTTTCGGATTTCATCTTTGGAGGAATGAAGAATGTCTCGAAACGATTTTTAGACCAGACCAGGAACGACCTACGTTATATAGCATGCCTAGATAGGTAACTAACGTCTGAATAATCATTTTACTAAGGTGGACTTAATTGATTATTAATAAATAATTTTAGCATACAATTTAAAAATATCCATAAATTAAAATTCTCTCTCATTTCAAATCGAATATTTTTTCTTTTCATATCTGATCATAAAAAATATCTATTACTGATGTAAAAACGAATGAAAAAGATCGAAACAAAGATGGAATTATTAATTATAACATGAAAGAAAGCAGGAAGCTGAATACCTTATTTAAGTATAAGCCTGTCTTTGATGCAATCTTTGGGCAATCATGACTAAAATACGTCACAATTCATTCTAATAAGAGCAAAAAAAAATTTTCTGCTGGTTCTGAGTGTCTTGTTCTTGCTCTAACTACGTGTTCAAACATATACGTATATTTTAAAACCAGGACGCAAGGTGTTGAGGATTAAAAAGAAACTGAAAAACTGAGATGAAGTGTTCAGTTAAATGCACGAATTGCAATGGAACCTGTGGGAATTTTTAGGTGACTCGCTTAGTCCATTGAGTTTACCTAGTCATTCCCACAATATTTTGGAACTTATTACACAAGAGCTCAGTGCTTTAATGGCTTCTTTCTCTATAACTGTCCTAAGTCTACACTGATATTTTCATGTTTTTAAATGATATTTAATCAAGAATTTTGTGTTTGCAGCAAATCATTGTCATTGTTCTTGAACAAATCAAATTATAAAATAATATTGCTTATTGGAAATAAGAGCTTATGATTATGTCAGATGCATTACGAGTGTCGTTATCATTTCTTTGTATTTTCAACTGAATTGTGGTTGGATAAATTAATAAGTTTTGTAGTTCGGTGAATGGATATGTTTCCGTAGTCGAAGAAGTTTGTACAGATTGTCTAAGGATGGGTTATTTTAAAACTTACTGGGTTTGCTCATATTACAACGAAATTGGATCACGTGAATATATTCCGTTCCAAACAAATATATTTATTAAGTGGAGATAATTGAATGTTGTTGACTAGAGGAAAATCCAAGAATAGTTGTTGATATTACGTAAATTCCTCAATATTTCTTATTGTGCCACTATATACAGAGTTCCACCACAAAGGGTAGTTTGAAGGGTTTAAACTTCTATGTGAACCTCCCATTATTTTTTCTCTGAAGATTTAGATAATTTCAAACCTTCCAGTTTTATCTTCAACGTCTTTATCAACATCATTATTATTTTTGCCAGAATTAATTTTCTTTAAAAAAATGTACAAAGACCGATCTATAGGTTATTTTCCATATAAAAAGAAAAGTCAGTTGAATTACGATGGAAATCTCCTAATTACCCCAAGGTACGGCGAAGCCATTTCACCGTCCTCTTTGTCTTTGTACTGTATGTTCGTTTTATTATTCTTATAAAAATTCCCCGCAGCAGCATTCGACAAAGGGCCCTTTTAACCTTTAACGAAGATGTCCGCGACCAGAGCCGTCTTACCCCATTTCAATTTTTAATTTCATTTCATAAGCTTACGAAAAATTTTGTACTACATAAAGAAAATAGAAATTCCACTTTTCTACAGTTTTTTATTGTAAGAAGCTTTCTATAACCAACGTTTTTTTTTATGTAATGTTCAACCAAAACTCAACAAGCTCAATCTCTAGGCTAACGAATTTTTTTGTATTTTGGCAACATGGAAACGAATTTAAAAAATTTAATGAAGACCAAACATTTGGACAAACAATGGACAATGTACAATTTTTTAGTCCATTTTGTACTTTATTAATTGATTGGTTCGGCACTACCAGTCGTAAGCTTCAAGACCTTGACACTTTAGCAGATCCTTTTTTGTTTTACTTCTCTTGTGGTGGAGCATCTACCAGCTTGGGCTTATTCTTCAGCCCTGGATTCTGATGTCCGTGAAATGTCTAAAACTTATTCTCAAGGTCGAGCTCAAACTTGGGTCTTGTTTATATACACAGTAATATCAGCTTTCAGATAAATGCAAAAGTATTCTCAATGTTGTCAAGACACAAAATACAGTTTTATTTTCAAAGTATTTCATGAAATTACTCCAATTTTACGATAAATAAAGGAAAATATGGACCGAATCCCCCTCTGTCTATTCACGTAGCCTCGAGATAATTGAAAAATGAAACAAAATGTATTGCATTTAAAATGATTTAAAGAAAGCCAGTTGGATCTCCTTATTGCATTCTGAACCCGCCTCCGAAGCCTTTTAATTGATAAATCTGCGTACGTGCTTCCAAATTTAATGGTACTAATTCCGTTTTCCGACTAGGTATGATTGTTCGGAGATTTTCTTGGAGAAAAATTATTTATTGCCTTATCGGTTTTGATGAATACGGCTTATATATCGACAATAAGAAAATTTATTGAATTTATCACCGGTTATTGAATTGTGTTTCATTGTGGAAATCGAAATGGAAAGCGAATTTATAAGGGAACGGCAAAATATTTCACCCCAGAGATATGATTTTTCCAAATGGGCGATCGAAATAAGGCTATTGTTATTTCTTTCTATATATATATATATATATATGAAACAGAGTTAAACGTGCCATCTCATAATATTGTCGGTCTCTGGAGCATTATACATTTTTTACTCAATACCGTTTTTTAGGAGAAAGATACCAAACTCAAGGGTCTCGTTTTTATTAGGAGAGGGATAGCAAAACTCCAGTGTACCGTCTATTAATGAGAAAGAAACCAATAACCGTTTTTTAGAAGAACTAAAGCGAATCCTCAGTGTACCGTTTTCTAGGAGAACGATACCGAAACACCCATGAACGTTTTTCTAGCGATACCTTAGTGTACCGTTTTTTATGAGAACGATGCCGGAAAACCAATGACCGTTTTTTCAGGAGAACGGTAGCGAGATTTCAGTGTACAGTTTTTCAGGAGAACGATACAGAAACACCAACGACCGTTTTTTTAGGAGACTAAATCGAATCCCCAGTGTGCCGTTTTTTAGAAGAACGATACCGAAACACCATTAACCGTTTTTTAGGAGAACTAAAACGAATCCTCAGTGTACCGTTTTTTAGGAGAACTAAAAAGAATCCTCAGTGTACCGTTTTCAATGAGAACGATACCGAAACACCAATGAACGTTTTTTAGCGATACCTTAGTGTACCGTTTTTTATGAGAACGATGCCGAAAAACCAATGACCGTTTTTTCAGGAGAACGATAGCGAGACTCCAGTGTACCGTTTTTCAGGAGAACGATACCGAAACTTC
Source organism: Galerucella calmariensis (assembly GCA_910591675.1). NCBI lineage: Eukaryota > Metazoa > Arthropoda > Insecta > Coleoptera > Chrysomelidae > Galerucella > Galerucella calmariensis. The sequence goes on from CAJUYG010005818.1 coordinate 4,172, forward strand.
AGTGTACCGTTTTTCAGGAGAACGATACCGAAACACCAATGATCGTTTTTTAGGAGAACTAAAACGAATCATCAGTGTACCGTTTTTTAGGAGAACGATACCGAAACACCAATGAACGTTTTTTTAGCGATACCTCAGCTTACCGTTTTCTATTAGAACGATACCGAAAAACCAATGACCGTTTTTTTAAGAGAACGATAGCGAATCCTCATTATACTGTTTTTAAGGAGAACGATACCAAAGCGCGAATGACCGTTTTTTTAGGAGAACGATACCGAAACACCAAAGACAGTTTTTTTAGGAGAACGATACCGAAACACCAAAGACCGTTTTTCAGGAGAACGATACCAAAACTCCAATAACTGTTTTTTTTAGGAGAACGATACCGTAACACCAATGAACGTTTTTTAGGGATACCTCAGCTTACCGTTTTCTATTAGAACGATACCGAAAAACCAATGACTGTTTTTTTTTAGGAGAACGATACCGTAACACCAATGAACGTTTTTTAGCGATACCTCAGCTTACCATTTTCTATTAGAACGATACCAAAGCGCGAATGACCGTTTTTTAGGAGAACGATACCGAAACACCAAAGACCGTTTTTCAGGAGAACGATACCGAAACACCAAAGACCGTTTTTTTAGGAGAACGATACCGAAACACCAATGGCTTTTCTTAGGAAAACTAAAACGAATCCTCAGTGTACCGATTTTAAGGACAACGATACCAAAACTTCAATGAACGTTTTTTTTAGGAGAACGATACCGAAACACCAATGAATGTTGTTTCAGCGATACCTCAGTTTACCGTTTTTGATGAGAACAATGCCGAAAAACCAGTGAACGTTTTTTTAGGAGAACGATAGCGAAACCTCAGTGTACCGTTTTTTAGGAGAACGATATCGAAACACCAATGGCCGTTTTTTAGGAGAACGATACCGAAACACCAAAGACCGTTTTTATTGCGGTTCCTAAGTGTACAGTTTTTTAAGAAAGCGATGGCAAAACTCCATAGTACCGTCTTTCAATAAGAACAATACCAAAACATCAATGACCGATTTTGTAGGAGAACGATGGCGAAACTCCTGTGTACCGTTTTTAGGAGATTGATAGCGAAGCTCACGAGTACCACTTTTTCAGGAGAATGAAAACGAACCTTGAGAGTAGCGAATGTCCAGTGGATCGTTAATTTTTAAGAGAACGACACCCGTACTCGAGTGTTTTTCAACTCAGTTTTCTACACGGACGTTTAATTCCAAGGCAAAACGAAACATGTTTATTGGAAATAATAAAATAATGTTTTCACTTAACGCCGAGTTGAACAGCTGGTTTTAATTTTCGAAAAACAAAATGTCTGAATAGTTATCTTGAATTTTAGTTGGATTAAAAACGTAACGACAACGTGGCATGCTCAAAACAAAAACGAACGATAATTAGCGCTGTGGCCAATTAACTTGTTTGCTTTATTCCGGAAACCCATGTACATCACTTATTAATCCGACCCCAATTAGACGAGAGTGATAAACCTACCCCTTTTCTAAAAACAAAATTCGAAAATTTTGTTAACAAAGGCAAACATTCTCGAGTTCTGGTATATCTGTTTGAGTAAAGGGTTTCGGTCAAATATTTACAAGAAATTTAATTCCTTGACAGGTCCATTAATTTGCCGGAAGATAAAAGACCGGAGATAAGAACAGGCCCAGGCGGAAGCCGTAAACTTAAGAAATGCGCAAAAACAGTGACGTTAAAACAACGTTGAAACGTATTACTGGAAAGTACCAAAAAGGACTTTGACGACATTAAAATAATTAGAAGGTTATCAACGGTAATTTATAACTCGGTTTTCTAGCGATTTTTTTTTGCAGGCACTATACAAACAAACGTTTTTCTTGAAAGGAAAATTGTGTTAACTTATTTATGACATTAAACTGCGCAAACAAGCGATCAGTTTATCATTTCTTAGTTGACAGACCACACATGTGCCATTTAGAAAATTAGAAACATGTAGATAATTATTTCTATCATCTTCCGAACAAAGAACTAGTTCAACTATAATTAAAGCGTTTATCTAAATTGATAAATATGGTACTCAATATTTACAGAGCAAAATTCTTAGCTTATACACGCTAAAAACACTTCTTACGAGTAGTGCATAGCTAGTCTTGTAAATCTTCATACAGGAACTACTTAGTGTGTACCTAATAACAACTGGAAAATATTTTTGACTCCTATATTCTTGGTTCTTCACGGTTTTACCTAGCTAGCGAGGCAACACGCATTTCAGCTCCCTTGTTATAGGCTCGTAATAGAGTTAGGTATACCAAAGAATACACCAGCTTAACAAGAAGCGAAGCCCGACGCAATCTCTTTGATGTTTTGGTAGGTAACAAAAATGTATGACTTCGAGAGACCGACGTTGACAGATAACTTATTAAATACACAGAGAAAACGATCAAATTTTCAAATATAGGCGATATAATTGGTTGACAAAATGAAGTATGACAAGTATCTTATTATAAAAATGGCTCCTTTCAGACATGCGCATATAAAAAAAAAAGGTAGAACGTATGGCGGGACACACGGTAGAAACTTCAGTTCCTTTTAAGACGTTATATATAAACAATTTGCATATTCCTCGGTGGTCGAGTAGTAAGCAAACCAGACTCTCACGCGGTAGACCCGGATTCGATTCCCCGTGAAGAAGTTTTTTTTTATTGTTAATTTTATTTTTAAATAATTATTCTGCTTGATATTAATAACAACAGGTAGACGTTTGAAATATTCAGCAGAATATTCATTATTATAGATAATGGTACGCTACCCTTCATGAAGGAGTCCGACTGGCAACATCTACTTATAACAGCATCGTATATTTAAAAAGGGAAACCGTAGCATTATACAAATTGGACATTCAAGAACTGTACGTTTACCACAAAAAAATTAGTGGAAACATAAAATTGAATTGTTAAATTTTCAATTTGAAGTTATATTACAGTTTATAAAATTTTTATTTTCCAGATTTTTTCTTAAGTGGGTCGTAGAAAAAAAATTGCTGTTTGACTCTTGTGGATTGTCCATATCGCACTTGAACGATTGAGCACTTCGCCTACGGCGTTGTGCTCAAATTTCGTCCTCGTGCGATAAGGCCATCACATCCACACTAGTTGTACAAACTACTATTTCTATCAAAATATGCCCTTTTACATTTAAAAACAACCTGCCAAATGTCAAATCAATTTATCCATTCATTTTAAAGTTATCGAATTAAAACATTCAAGTTTTCAAAATTTCAACACCCTGTATTTCGAAAAGTAAATGTGCTAGACCCCTTAATCCTCATATCATTTTGTCTAATTTTACGAGAGGAATCTACATGCAAACGTTGTCATTACCCTTAACGTTCGAGATGCTTATACCATTTTTGCGCGATCGTATTGAAATAAATTCCGAATAAAATAATTTAAATTTCTTCGAAATGAACGAAATTTCAAGAATGACATTTATACTTCTCGATCAGTTTAAAATATATTTTGCATTTTGGTGAAATTGTTATTTATCACTTTTCGACGTCTGAACGGTAAGTAAATCACTTACCGACGTGTTAAACTTAGAAACCAGTAAACACAACCTACCGTCCTGACAACCGATGCTGTGAATAAACAAAAAAGATCAATCGCGCAAAAAAAATTATGGAAATAATAGTAAAAATTTATCCGAACAAATTCAAGTAGATCACCAGCACTGCGAATACCAGCTTTGCTCAGAATTTTTATATAGCATCGGTGGTTCAGTGGTAGAATGCTCGCCTTCCACGCGGGCGGACCGGGTTCGATTCCCGGCCGAAGCAAAATTCGTAAACGAGATAGAGACTCAGGAGAGAGTACACGCACGCAAGCAAGGCACATAACGAAGCAACGTAACATAACGTAACGGTCAGAACTTTTGCGTCGCGACCCCCGGTCGCTCAAACATAACCTGACGTAAAGAACTAAAATTCCAAAAAGGATCAGAAGCTTCGCTTCTTGTTAAGCTGGTGTATTCTTTGGGTATATTATTAATAAAATTATAGCAAACTAAACAAAAACAAATCAATTATAGACACATCAAAAACCTGATATCGATTTATTTAGTTTTCCGCTTACCGCTTTAGAATTTTACAGTATTCAAACAATAAATCCCACTTGGTTCAAACCATATTAATGAGCTTAACGCGTTATTTTTCGCTCCACTGGCGTTTCCGGCGTAAACTGAGCTTCCAAACTAACAAACACAGAAATCAACATTGAATTTTGCAACTGAATGTAGAAGTTATTAATTGAAGATCTAATCAAAGAGTGATTTAATTCTGCCATAAACTGGATACTAGATGGAATTGAGACAAGACAATATCACTGAGAAGCCATCACGAGATTACTCTTAGTTGTCTTCGTTGGTAGCGCTCAAACACTGACAGCACGCAATTTGTTAACTACAGATCCAAGTTTCGGTTGTGGAGCAGTATAAAGTTTATGTAAGTCAACTGAATGTTGGAAAACTTATTTTGGTGGTAAGTGATAAAAATGACATTCAATTACAATATATAACTTGTTGGCACTTAGAAATTTCTATCTGCTATAAGCCTGTTTAGTCTTTTTATCACATATTTCTGAAAATCTCATCAGCACTGGGTATTGAATACTAGTCTTCCTAGTGAAAGTTCCAATTCTTAGAACATTTTTTTTTCGGGTCGAGATGGGAAACTCATGTTTTTATAATATCCACTATATTTTCTCTATACACCGTTCTCCCAGTTTATTTTCCAACTTCTCCAAAACTTCCTCTCCCTTTAGCGCGCCCTCATACTCATCCCACATTCTCTCCATTTCCTCATCCATCCATTCCTGTACTTCATCTCTGGTCGCACCCCTCCATCGTCTCTGTCTGGCTCTAGCCATCAAGTCCTACGGATAGAACCTTGACAGCACCGCTGCTGCCAGTCCACCCACTGTCCTGTACGCCTGCACCACCCTCAGGAGTATCCCTCTCTGCACCCGCAGGAGTGGTCTAACACCCGCATTCACCCTTGCTTTCTTACCCTACACTTCCGCGCCATACAACATACTCTGCTCTACCGTCCTACCAATTACCCTCCTCTTCCACTCTCCCGGTCCTTTCACATTACCTTTAATCTTCCCAGCCATGATGCCCTTACTTTTGCCTTCTGTGCAGCCTTTAACATATGGGTTTTGAAGGATAATTGGCTATCCAACCACACCCTAAGATTATTAGTACCTACACACTTGTTCTGGTAAAAATTATTCTTAGTGTGTTCGGATATGACAATGGACCATCTGGCCCGTTAGTATTAACTATAATTCTATATTTTGGTGAATTCACCCAACGCGCATTCACCATTATTGCAAGTTTTTCATTTTGAAATTCACAATTTTTGTGCAGTTATATTTTCGTTTTTGTGCAACCTTTTTGAATCCATGAATATATCCATGAATACTGCCTTATACAAATATCGCAGGTTTTTAAGATACAAGGTAAGTAAGTAAGTAATCTTTATTTAGCTCCAAGCTAATTACAAACAACTAATTCTATTTATATACAATATACAAAAGAAAATAACTTAAAATCTCTAAGGAATAGACTCACATTTTTCACCAATAATAGCTTTTATCAGCATTTAGTTTTAATTTAGAAGCATATAACCAATCGTACAAAAGCTCATTATTTAATACAGTTGTAATTTGGTCATAATCACTGCTAGCAACGGATATAAGTGTATCATCGGCAAATAAATTTACAAAAACACCTTTTAAATACATGACATAGATCATTAACATATATGATGAATAGTAATGGCCCTAACACACTACCTTGCGGTACACCGTTACAACTTTCTACTTTACTAGAGCAAAAGTGAGTTACGTGAGGACGATTTGTTAAATAGTTTTCAAGTAGTGTTAATGCCGATGGTGTTATGCCATAAATTCTCAATTTATTAATAAGTTGCTTCCGATTTATAGTTTCAAACGCCCGGTTTAAATCTACAAACACACTTAAAAACCACGCTCGTATTAAGCACTGGTAAAAATATAAGAAACTAAATATACATTGTCTTTAACGACTGCAAATCAATATTTCATTGAAATGCCATAAAGTTTTCGGTTAATTGTTCTTATTTTGTTGAAAATTAAAAATGGTAATAGCTACCAATCGACGGCAACATCCATTGTTCACCGATTTCCTTAAGCATAATTCAAAGCACTAAAGTAGAGACAGAAAGTTTGTCGAGTGTACATTCCTAAATGAAAATTTGAATAAAATAATAATTCAACGGAAATTTAAAATGCCGTGTAATTTAAATCCATTCTGGTTCACGAAGGCCCATTATAATTTTCTACCTCGGCAAATACCATTCTCGTAAAATGTCTATATAACAGTAAACTTTGTACAATAAAATTTAGTTTTATTATTCATTAAAAATTGGATTAAAACAAAGTAACAAATATATACGAAGATTGAAGGTAATCTTTACTTTTATTTACATCATCAGAAATAACCATACATTGACGCCAACAGAGATCAAATGAGACAAAAATGTTCAATATGGGCATTTTCGTAAACCACGTGGTCGAATTAGTGGGTTTTTTATATAATGTAAAATTCAAAAGTGAGGTTATGATGGTTAGTCGAAAGTAGACGCGTTAAGTTAAAAAATCCTAGAGCTTATAGAAATGGAAATTTTCAGCTGAAATTTCAGACTCACTTTTTTAAGTAATAAATTAATTTGGAAAAAAATCAGTGACATCATATCTACGATATTTTATATACGAGGGTAATCGTAGAAAGAGGTACGGAAATTTGAAAAAAGAAATTGAACTATAGAATTTACAAACTTTTTATGGGTATTTTCGTGATCTACGGTGTTTAATTAGTTGATATTTATTAAAATAGACTGAGAAAACATTCCCGATTCTGGAAATTTTAAAGTTCAAAATTGAGATTATATTTAAGTCGAAATGAAGTAAAATAAGTACACGCGTCTAGTTCAAAAATCGTAAAGTCCATAATAATGAGAATTTGTATCAGAAATTTTAGATACACACTCTCAAATAATAAACGAATACGGAAAAAAATCAACGACATCATATCATATATAATACCACGAGAATGAAAATTTTGTCGGCAAAATTTTTCGATTGTCATGAAAGTTTGTTGCTTGGCAATTTTGCGAATAACATTTTCAACAATTGGTAATTGATAAGAAGTCTAATTTGAAGCTTTATGAATACTATATAAAAATCTCAGAATCCTCAAATCACCTATGACCGTACAATTCCTTATTGAAATTCGGTTGCTACCACTAAAATATCAGATAAAAATCCATCTCTCGCTTTTCTATCCTTCTATGACTGACATTGTCTCTCTGCTTCGATAGTCGCGTGCCGTTCCATTGTTGATACAACGCTCGCCGGTCTCGGCGGTCTCCCAGTTCAGTACTGACGAAGCTTATAGAGTAGTACGTGAACCAAAATCCGCTTGGACCGCTTGGCTACCTACATGTTCCGGAGCTTTCATATTTCTAATAAAATTTTCGTTATCTGAACTTAAACGTGAGGACGTAGGGAAACAAAAAAATATACAAAGCATAATTGTGCAAGGTCGAATTTGGCAGATGACCCTTAAAAACGCTACACTTGAGTGTGGTAACTCTTTACTAAGAAACGGTACACTGGAGTTAAGCTACTGACTTTACATAGAGCAAAAATTAAATTCTCCTACATAAATCTAAGTCTACAACACATTGCTCTTTTCTAACGTACCTTACTCGAACCGTGTATCAAATCGAAATCGCGTGATGCGTAAACAAGCTAAATAGTTTACATTTCCCATTTAACAAAGTAGAAGTCGACACCGGGACAGTGCGTGCGTATTATTTTAGCGTGCTTTAGGTCACTCGGTTCACCGATAAATCATCCCTCCTAAGTATATATGAAAATTTGTGTTAATTACTTTATGTGAAATTTGAAAAGGTGCAACTGTTAGAGGAGGAATGCCAAGGTTTCCAGTGTTGCTGATAGAGTGTATCTCTTGCACCAAGAAACACAGAGAAAGGCAAGTCTTTTCACCCGGCTAAGTCTCTCATCGTTTCATTATTTTGTGTCATCTTCACCCTTTATGTGTTATACCTAGGTTATTAATTATTATTGGTAACACACTTTCCTTTAAGTTTTTGTTTGTTTTTTTCATTTGCACTGCAAGCTTCCAAAGTTTTCTGAAATTCCATTTATGATTTAGGTGATATCACAGATTATAAAAAGAACAGATACGAATCCCGGTAAAACTTCAAATGATTTTCAGCTCTGTCGTCTATGACCTTGGACCTTTAACTCGGTATGGCCGCGATATTGCCAGTTTAAAATATTTTCTGAATTTCTTAACAAATTGAAGTGTTGACTCGGGGACAATAACAATTTCTAGTGCCGGATCTAGTTTTTTTGGAAGTTTCCAATAAATATTTAAAACTGCACCATGAATTAAAACAATCATCATAATCGAATATATATTTATGTATTTATTAAATATCTATATGTACATTCCTATGATTTGTTATAAATTGGGAGATTAATTATTATTAAATACATTTTTAGATAATACAAATAATTACAAAAATCAACCAAATTTTAAAGTACAAATAATTCTTAATTTATTTATTATCAAAGGGAATACAATATACACCTATAAAAGGGAGAATTTTGATAATAATTTGTAGCACCAAAGTTAATATCAAAAACTTTAAAATTTCTTTTATCATAGGCCGGGATATTGAATTAAATACCCTCATCCCTTGGAAATCGAAATAACTTTCTTTTTCTTTCCGAATAAAATTTATTTGGACAGTCTCTGTATGAACAATACACTCCGCCGTGATGTTTATCCATTTTATAAGAATATTAATCTTTACCACTACTACTACTACTAAATGTGCAGGCGAGCCTTGTCCTGGACAAC
>CAJUYG010005819.1:0-13174 GCA_910591675.1 Galerucella calmariensis
AATTAGGGTTTATTACTCCTCGTACTTTCTGTACAGACTATAGTGAAAAGACGGTCTAACGAGGGCCACTGGACACTTCACATAAACGGCACAACTGGGAACAGAAAAAACCTGAAGGCTGAGGACTCTAAACCTCTGACTGATGGTGCCGAACCAATCCATCAATCGTAGCAGCTTACCTACGTTGTTTCAAACAAAAGTTTGAGGGGAAAAGCGTATTTTTTGTGAGTCTCAATACCTGATATACCAAATTTCTTGGTGATAACAGCACAAAGAATATCTTCTTGAAACATCAACAATATTATAATGTTATTTTCTAATAGGAGATACAGATTTAATCCATCCTTAATACAAGCATTCACATCTTACTTACTTAATCGAGTACTCAATGGATATTATTATTACAAGCGATAGAGCCATTAGTGCAAAATACTGACAAGTAACATTGATAAAGGCTCTTCATTGTACAATTTTGTATCACTGACTTATCGAGGCAAATGAATAATTATTTATGTGTATAGGCAAAAATTTTTTCTTCGTTACTTACTGGACGTAAAAGAACATCCGGAACAAGTTTTCATACAACTGCGGCAAAAACAGTGAAAAGATAAACTAATAAGCAAGCAAACTGGTAATAGTAATAAGTCTTATTACTTTGTATTTAATTATATGGTAAATTATGAAGACAGCTGAGAGGTTTGCTTGTTTAGATGAGATGTTGAAAAAAAACTTTCATTGAAATTTATTACCATTCGAACACAAAATATGGTTTCTTGGAAACCTTCTTTTATTTATATATGAAAAAGATAATTTGAAAGTTGTTGAATCCTCTAGAAAAGACTTTTTTTAGCAGAACTCGACAAAAAATGTGAAGATTAGATTCAACTTCGGAAATTTGCATTGCAGCTGAATTTCACAGTCTTCGAAAAAAAAATGGGAGAATTGACTGGTTAATAATGTTAATTGGTTGTGCTATGAGTGGATGTCAAGAAAGTGAAGTTGACCAGTCAGAAAAGTCCAACTTAACTTTGTTCAAATATACTCACAGAACAAGGAACCAATCAATTCTCACTTCATTCAAAAAACTTTCCATTTGGAGTAGTGAAAAATGAAAATAAATATTATATATCATCTTGTTTTGTATTCATTAAAAAATACAGTGCTTCCCAAAAGTCTCCTTCCTCCCCCTTTTCTTTTGAACGGTGATACTTGGACCGTTGAGATTTGAAGGGTGGAAATGAACTATTGTAAGCTTCTCTAATAGTGGTGACAGGTGACGTAATAGGCATCGGTGACGCCACCAGGCAACTGAAACCAATAATATTAAATGGGACTTTATGGTAAGTGTCACCTCGTTTGAAAGGTAGGGTACATTCAATAGCTTGGTGTGCGTCATCGTTTGTGACGTATATTCGGGTTTTTGGGTGAGTCGTTTATTTTATTTGCTATATAGCTAACCTTAATTTTGATTCATGAAATCATGAGGATCGTATTCAGCCAAATTCGGAAAGGCTAGGAAATTAATAATTACCAGCTTCTCTTTCTAACTAAAAATATTTGAGAACTTTCAAAATGCTGATGTTTTTTCGTGTATCTATTCATATTTTTGTAATGGGTATTCAAATAAATATAACAATAAGATTAATATTCACTTGTCATAAATAATAATTGACCGTAAACAACAAAGTACAGACCTGAATGACCGATTGATAGGTTGCGCTTGCTCGTAATCTAAACATCATCCAATCAGATTTTTCCAGTCAAATATTAGGGTTGATGTTCGTAATACATTTAAACGGTTCATGATTGTGATATTTTGATTAGGATTAATCACAGACCTGCCTATTTTCCAATTTCACCCTAGCTAACTTGTTAGAACGACATTAACAATCGATGACGCACACCAAAAAGGCTATTGAATGAACCATATTTAGAATACCTATTCAACGGTACAATTTTTTTTTTGATTTACGATGTTTTTGATGGTTTAAATAAATAAACACTGAAATTTGAGATTCGCTTGTAATTAATAAAAATTCAAAAGTCCGCATATGGTTAATTGTCAAAAAAGTTTAAGTTTTTCAATTGACGTAGTTTACATGCCATAATATCTCGAATTTTTAGTTTAACAAAATGGTCATAGTACTGTACACAAGGTGTTGACCGAAAACAAATTGCACCTATACAAATAAAAAAAGGTGCATCAACTTTCAGATGACGACCCCGACCGAAGGCTGCAATTCTGTGAAAATATGTCCACTAAAATTCCTCAACAGCCAGACTATGTCAGGTCAGGTCAAGTTGTTTTAGTGACGAAAGTACTTTCTTTCTCAATGGAGAAGTTAATACTTAAAATGTGAGGTATTGGAAAGACATAAATTCACATTCACAGTTTCCATTGAAAGTAAATGTCTGTGCAGATATTTCGGAAAACCACATAGTCTGGCCTCTTTTTTTGAACTCTAATTTGATCGGCGAAGTATGTAGTTCATATAATAACCTTATTGGTGTGCGTCATCGATTGTTAATGACCATCTAACACATTACGTTGGAAGAAATGGAACAAAAAGGCAGGTCTGTGATTAATCCTAATCAAAATATCACAATAATAAATAGTTTAAATGTATAACAAACGTAAACCCAAATCTTTGACTTGAATAATTTGATAAGTTGATGTTTAGATTACGCGCGAGTGCGACCTATCAACCGAGAGAAATTACAACACACAAAATAGGATGCAGACATATCTTTTGTAGCGGCAATGTGTCTTTTTTTAATGTTCCACTGTACTTTGTTGTTTACGGTCAATTATGATTCATGAAAAGTGAATATTAGTCTTGTTATATTTATTCATAGCCTTTTAGAACTTGACTGAATACGATCCTGATGATTTTATTTATCAAATTTAAGGTTAGATATATGTCCATATAGCTAATAAAATAAACGACAATCGATAAAGCACACCAAGGAGGCTATTGAATGTACTATATCTCAAGATGCAATTGAACCAATAATTTTTCAAATTTTGGAAGATAATCCACATGAATTTGGTAACTTTTGACAGTTTTGTACAAGAATCCCTATGTCGCATCTTATGAATAACACAGTGTATATATGTTGTAGTAAAAGTAGATATTGCGGCAAATTTTCAAAATTCTAAATGTACATTGAATTCACAATGACCATGCTTTGGTAAATGTGAGTAGGTAAATGTGGGAAATAGGGAAACAAAATATAATCATTACATTCTCCCTTTCCCTTAAAAAATATTCAATGCACTGTAATGAACACTAATATATTTAAGAAGGAGAAGGGAATATAATCATTGGAATTACGTTTCCCTTTCTTGATTAACTTGATATATCCAATATTTTGTAACACCCCAAGTGATTCAGGAAGGGGAACGGTTGATTCAATGATTATATTCCCTCCCCCTTCTTGAGTAACCTAGTGTGCATTACAATGCATTCATCACTAAAGCAGAGCATTCAACATTTCCTGTTTGAAATCAAACTGAAAAAACAATAGGAGAAAGAAATATATTTACTATAAATATATTTTTACTCCAACAACATTTTTAATTTATTTTCATTCCAACTTTTCATAGAACATGAAGGTAAGAGTAAACATTTGCCGGGAAATGTACATATACCTTATATTCAGTTTACATGCATATACCTAACTCTTACTACATTCACTGTAACATATACACTGATTGATATTGTCAATGCAATAAGATCGAAGCTGGAGGTACTGGCATTCATACTACTGACAAAAAATACTGAAATTGTAACAATAATCCAAAGAAACCTGAATCTATTATAACAATAATAATAAGAACACTAAAATAATAATTGTAACAATAATACAAGCATATTTATTGGATGAGAGGGAGCAGGTAAAAAATACAAGAATCAAGGAATGTTATAGATAAGGCTTTCACTTTACTAGTGCTACTAGTGTACAAAACCCTCATACTTTTATTAGTGGCTGGAAGTTAAGCAACATAACATAGATGTAGCCTAAAATACCCTTAAATTGTGATGTCTCCTAATTTTATAATGCCTTATAAGTTTCCGATTCCTTACGCGTCCCGACGACATCTTAAAACGACAGGTTTGTATGTTGTATTTTTTAGATATTTTCATCCTGCCTTGGTCGTTTAGCGCACCTATTTCAAAAGTTAATAGGGTAGGACTTTTGTATATTTTATATAAAATGATTAATTGAGAGTTTTAACGATCCTTATGAAGGGTAGGATGAATTTTGTAATAAATGACATCATAAGCATGCGTCCAAATAAAATAGGTACTTCTAAAGTGATAGAATTCAATCCCACTGACTAAAGTTTCAACTGTCTTGTTTTAATGTTATTGAAGAACATTGTGCGAGCAATTAATCACAAAGATTGACAAACGTGTAACACATAAGACTTTTGTTATCAGTTGTGAGAATAAATACTGACATATCTTCGAAGAAATAATTAAAATCGTTAAGACTTTCTATTCGAACTTGTTATATAATTATAACGATTATCCTCAACTCCTGGAAATATTATGAAAGCCATATTGTTCATTAACTCATTATATGGATTAACCCGTTCTTTGTATTTTTGACACCATGTATCTCAATATATGAATAATAATCAGTATTTTCGAAGAATTCTCCAACAAGCTCTTAAGCTCGTATTTGAGACATTAAAAATCTCGACAAATTATCACTTCTATAAAAACTACACAAATTTTTGTTGAAAATTAATGGCTTTGCTCATCCCACAATAGCTTGGGCCGCGCCTAAACATTTTTTTTTCATGTTGGGATCATGTAATACGTAACGGTGTGTTGAAACAACAAGGATCATTTCCCATTAGTAGTTAATAAGATAAAATAGCCTCTCAACAACCGGTACGTTTGAAATACCAATTTTTTTAACACAGAATATATATGACTGCCATTTGATGTCACAACTTTACAGTTGAAAACAATTGCAGAATTGTTTGTTGTACATAGAAAAAGTCTTTACAGCATTTTTATTGTTTGTTTGTAGCAAAATATTTGGTTTTAATATTCTTATCTAACATTAGTTAATGGTGACGTTTCATGAATTGATACTCCTGAACTTAGTGATAATCAACTTTGCTTTGGGAGGCGATTGAATGGGTGATAGGGACATAATTGAAAATTGGTTATAAACTTCCTCACAACCTGTACAGTAGTTATCAAGGAAAACGAGCAGAGAAGGCAAACAAAGGTACAAAAACGTGTCTGGAAATAATGAAGAGGTGATGGTAATATTCCCTTTCAAGAAAAACAATCGCAGATATTATAGTTGTAGTGAATACTTTGGCCACAAGAAGTGTTTAAGAATTCACCAGTACTGATACATTCATTCATCTTCAGAAGAACGTTGTCGAGCAATGTTAGACCATATCAAGAGAATGTCATTTTGCCTGGAAGATGTTGGAACAAAGTTACATAACATTGTGACTGTCCGGCTGTGTTTTGAATGTTTTCTGGAACCTGCTAGATCATTTATCGAACAAACCATAGATGTTTAAATGAAGGTATTCATAAAGGTAGTAGTCCAGTCATTATATGTATACATTTAAAAGTGAAAATGAACCGAGAAAGCCAAATTTTGGATATCACGTGGGGGGTGGCTAGAAAAGCTTAAGTTCAAATTGTCGACCAAAATAACCTTGTGCAATTTCCGCCATCTTGAAAAAACCCTTAAATTCAGTTTTTTCATCATAACTCGGTTCCCCGTTGAGATACGAAATTTTTTATTCAACACTTTTTTGTTGCTCTTCTCGCGATCTACAATTAAGGTCCCATGCATTTTTCACGTATCGATCGTCGTTTTCGAGATATCGATCAAAAATATCAAAAATTTGGGGAGAATTTTTTTTTTGCTATTTACTTTTTTCTGGTGAAAGATATCGAAAAATATTTGAAATAAAACTTGTAGAGCGTGTCCAGACCTACAAATTCGTTTTTTTATTTCTCATTTCCGACAAAAATTACGACCTCTAGCGCGCCACAAAGTCAGTGAAACTGTGCCCGGTTTTCATTTAGCCGCTCGCTCGGTTGTATCCACGCGTCAAAATGGATGGAAAATGATTCAGGGAATTATTGCAATACAAAAAAATTCATAGACCAGCCAAATTAGAAATCAAATACATAAAATTTATTGATGAAATAATTTTTATGCAGCAAACATAATGATTACAAGTGGTAATTTTTTTCACACGTTTTTCGTCGTTTGGATGGTCCTGGCTGTTCAAGTTCATCCTCCGTAGACTCTTCGAGTTGTGAAACCTCTTCAATCGCAGGAAATGATGTGACGGTCGAAAAATCGTAATCATCGTCATCGTCGTGATCGTCGTTGAATAAAATTTCGACTCTGGCGACATTGTCACATGTCTGTCCACTGCAGTGCAGGCAAATAACGGAGCAATGGATTCCTGCTTTCCTGCAGTTACAAGCAGCTCCACACTTTTCTTTGCATATACATGAGAAATACATGTTCGATGGTGTCGAGCTCCAACTGCGACGAGATCAGGTATATCTCGGATACGCTCGATGATTGAAGTGGCAAATTCATCGTCACGTCCAGACAGGTATCCCATAATTTTTTCATTCATTGATATTTCTACCACGGAATGAATTTTTTTCCGTCTATGCGTTGGTAATTTCGATTCGTTGCAAAATATTTCTCCACAAAATAAACATCGATTTTTAAAATCAAAAGTGGGAATGACCTGCAGTTCTTCTTCGGGTTCTGGTTCTTGCGATGGAGACTCACTTAGTCGAGAAGCAATCGACGCTAGCCGTTGGTTTCCATATTTTTTGTAGCAGGAACTATGAACACTCACTGAGTCAATATTTTCTAACATTTGTTGATGCTCCACATGTCCTCTTTTCACACTCGCCGCTAAGAGAGTCTGAACAGCTCTCCTTTTAGCCACATAAATATCGTCAATCAGAGGTTTTTTGCAAATGAAACAATCACCCATTCTCACACAATTTTTCAAACACGTATGCTCGCTTCAAAAGACTCGAGACAACTGACTGGAATGCTACGAATAAGGAGCAGATGTTCCGGCACGAACACGAAAAAAGGGTCTTTTATACCTGACCCACGCCCAAACTCTAACGGTCGCATAGTCACGTGCTCCATGGCGAGACGCCATGAAGCGCCATGGAGACGCGTCGGGCGCGCTGGGGCCGACTTTGTGGCGCGCTGGAGGTCGTAATTTTTGTCGGAAATTAAAAATTAGAAAAACGAATTTGTAGGTCTGGACACGCTCTACAAGTTTTATTTCAAACATTTTTCGATATCTTTAACCAGAAAAAAGTAAATAGCGAAAAAAAAAATTCTCCCCAAATTTTTGATATTTTTGATCGATATCTCGAAAACGACGATCGATACGTGAAAAATGCATGGGACCTTAATTGTAGATCGCGAGAAGAGCAACAAAAAAGTGTTCAATAAAAAAAATTTCGTATCTCAACGGGGAACCGAGTTATGATGAAAAAACTGAATTTAAGGGTTTTTTCAAGATGGCGGAAATTGCACAAGGTTATTTTGGTCGACAATTTGAACTTAAGCTTTTCTTGCCATCCCCCACGTAATATCCAAAATTTGGCTTTCTCGGTTCATTTTCATTTATTTCCCGATTTTTCCGACGTAATGACTGGACTATAGATTTATGCAACAAAAGTTGAAGCTTAAGTTGGTTGAAATCCAAAGCTGACAACATAAAACAATGTAAAACAAAAAACTAAGAGATTAAGATTCAAAAGCTAAAACTAAAAAATATGCGCAACTTTCAGCTGAGCAAATAATATCTTGCATGAGTTTTGGACAACCAAAGCGTCAAGTCATGACCACAGATCACCTACTGGCTCTGAACTTACCATTTGTGTTAAGCTACTGTTTATAATTCCCACTTTATTTCTCGTGAGCAAGTTGGTTTACGTTTATTATTTATCTTCAGATATCCTACAGCTATTGGAAATTTTGACAAATGATTGGAAAAGAGTGCAAATGTCCGGTCGGTTTATTAATATCTCAATTCATTTTGCATAAACTGCTGAATATTCTTTGTTTGGAGGTAACATTCAAAAATCTTGATGCAGAGATATTTCTTTATTTTATCAATATCTCAATTTGGTTTGAATCCTCTAGGATGTCTTGCAGCTGAGATTTGAAATTCAGCTGTCTATTGATGGCATTCAACAAGGATGTATTTCACAGTTAGTGGGCACTGGCAGCTTTGATAGAAGAGACTGTTGCTTGAGCTCTTTAAAACACTGTCTGCCATTTTGGTGTACTCTATCAGAAGTCCTCGTAATATTGAGATTTATTGATTAGAAAGTCTGGTGGATGAAGCCAGTAAACAGTGGTGTATTGAGTGAATAGATAGTAGGAAAGTATTCATCGAGCTCCAGTTCTGCCTTGCAAATACAGTTATTGGAAATTGTTGTGGCCGAAGTTGAGAGATTTCTTCTATGGTAAATAGCCAGTTCATTGACCTTGGTGTATGAGGAGATGATATAGTAACACTTTCAGATGCAACGAAGAGAATATGGGCTGCATAAAAAAGTTGGAATTTGTAAAATACTGAATCAATGTAATAATGTTATTGTTTAAACATATTTTTGAAATAATAGTTTTTTCCCCTCTATATTGTAGAAAACGCATTTGGTACTGTTTTGAAGGAAGTAAATAACAATTACCAAAAAGGTATCGATCAAGTCAACTTACCAACTCAATAATTTATGCCATATAAAACGTATATCTTATTCATTTATATAAATTTCAATGATACACTTATCACAACAATTAGGACCATTACCCTCCAAATTTGGGTGAATGTTTTCTCGTATTTTTTTGTCAATAACGTGTACGAAATGTTCTAACTCTGTTTATTGACATCGATCAACGTCTTTACAAGTTTTCCTGGTGCTCCTGAGTTCATTGTTTTTTCAATATTGGAAAGAACTTGATATTGATATTTTATTATAAATTTATTGATTATTTGATTCTTTTTGAAGATGATTTTATAGTTTGTCATTTAATTCTCTATGTAAAATAATAAATAATCTTAATTTAGATATAAAGTGATTGGTTAATGTGAGAATATCTTACAAGCATTTTATTTGTGAATAAACACCTTCATTTCATGCCTCACGAGGTGTAGGTGAATAATAAAGAACCATCACATTGACTTTTCTATCTTCTATTTTAGTGAAGAAAAACAGTAAAATTTATAATTTCCATAAATACTTGACCTATAAAATCTTTCTGAGTGCTAGAGTATTTTATTAACACTCTTTTATTAGCTTCACTTGTATGTTTGTGGGTTTGTAACTCTCCTTTGATTGTTAGTATACTCCATAATCCTAAATGCGTTCGTTAGCTGAGCGGGCTAAGGCGGAAGAAGAATTTTACATGCGTGCACCATCTGTTGGAAATTTATAATACTATCAGTGAGAACTTAAAGGGAGAACTCTATTGACAATAAATCGAACTAAAAAATAAAAAAGAAATATAGTTTAAAAAAACTAAAAAACACGCTTTTAAAGAATATCGAACTAAAAAGTTGAAAATAATTTTAAAAATAAACTTAAAATAATAGTATATAAATCCCAGAAAGACTGAGATGATCCTTTTCACCAGGAAAAGAATTTTATCGGGTTTGAAACCTCCCGAAATCTTCTAAAGCAAACTAAACTTTTCGGAAGAGGTGAAATACCTTGGTATTACCCTTGACAGGAAACTAACATGGAACTCTCATCTACACAGCAGAGCAAAAAGAGCATATGTGGCATATGAGCAGTGTCGGAGGACAGTAAGACGCACATGGGGTCTGTCGCCCCGTGTGGTCACCTGGATCTACACTGCAATTATAAGACCCATGTTAACGTATGGAGCAATTGCATGGGGACCGAAGGTTCTACAAGCAACGGCCGTCCAAAAATTATATCAAATACAGCGAATGGCTTGTTTGAACATCACAGGAGCCATGAAAACAACACCAACCACAGCAATGGAACTAATTACTGGTCTGACCCGTCTGGACCTACACGTCAAGGAGGTTGCGTTAATGGTCATGGTACGATTGGCACGGCGCACGGTTGAAGTAGGAATGGGCCAATTGAGGTTGAGCCTATGGAGGGAAGCGCTCACTGCGCTACCTCTGCTGCAGGCAGCCAACGATGCAATTGAACCCAGGTTTTTGTTTAACAAACCCTACAAAATTCAAATGAAACAGAACACAGAGCCAGATGCTGCAAATGCAATACGCATATATACAGATGGTTCAAAAATGAAAGAAGGCTCAGGCTGTGGAGTTTACTCGGGAGCACTGAGCCTCAAGATTAAGTGGGGAATGGCAAACAATACCTGCGTGGTTCAAACAGAACTGGCTGGTATCTCAATTGCCACAAAAGAACTAACCAGAAGAGGAATTTCTGACAAAAACATAATAATCTGCACTGATAGTAGACAAGCCCTAATAGCCTTGAACGGACAGCGGTTATATCGAGGCTAGTACTAGAGTGCCACCAAGACTTAGCTGACGTCTCGGCAGATAACAACATTATCCTGAGGTGGGTTAAAGGGCATGACAGGAGTAAAGGAAATCGCATTGCTGATTCTTTAGCCAGGGAAGCCGCTGGACTAAAAATTCTAGGACCCAGTGACACCTACGGCTTCGACAATTGCGGAACTAGCCAAACGTTACACCCATGCTCAATCCCCTAAGAGATGGGATGGAATCAAAGGATGCAGTTTTGCCAGGGTCACCCTGGGCGACCCTCGGAAGCTGGCGCCGAAGAAATATTTGGCGATGACCAGGGAAAACCTACGTTTAACAGTAGGATTTCTGACTGGTCACTGTCAACTAAGTAAACACCTCCATACTATGGGGCTAGTGGACACACCTCTATGCAGGATGTGTGAACAGGAAGATGAAACTGTCAGGCATGTCTTATGCGAGTGTCCGGAGTTATCGTCAATAAGAGAGTGTGTGTTCGGTGAGTCTTGGCCTACACCTGCCGATATAAAGGAGATGTCTTCCAGTGACCTGTCCACCTTCCTGAGAAGGACAGGATGGACAATGACCTAGGAGGACAACTCCTCGGGAGGATGTACAATGGGCCACATGTGGCCTAAGTGCTGTGAGCCTACACACTCACCCTCCCTACTCTACAGATACAGATAGTATATAAAAAAATACTAGTATAATTGAGGAAAAAGCGTGGGGCGCTTTGTGCCATAATTTTCGTATATCGAGCACCCCACGCTTTTTCCTCAATTATTCTAGTATTTTTTTATATACTATTGCTTTAAGTTTATTTTTAAAATTAAAACTTTTCAGTTTGATATTCTTTAAAAGCGTGTTTTTTTAGTTTATTCAAACTATATTTATTTTTGTCTTCCGCTGGAGCGTAATTTAATATTGCAGCATATTTATTAGTAGCTTCTGCATCGGAAGACATTCATACATAATATTGACAGGTGTATAACCTTAAATATATGAAAGTCTATTATTTGTGGATAAATAATTTACCGTTCTACATTCGATATTTTAATCTGAGTGAAAGATGTTATTCGTCAGTTATTAATAACTTTTACAAATTTCTTCAGAGAATGTTTGATATTTTTATTACAACATTATTTGAGTGGTTATAAATCTTCGTTATTATTAGATGGCTCACAGCAAGATCAATTGCACTGCTTACCGCTCGTTATAAGTCCCTGCAACTGTAGCAATTAATAATTTGGAACAATATTGTACAATATATCTAATATGATTTCATAACGATAAGAAGATTTGAAAATTACCCAGCATCCGGTGCAAATGTCTATGAAAAAATAGATAATTACCCATTATGAGGAGTTGAAAACTATACAAAGATACCTCACTTTACAATTATCATGTTAACTTTTAGAACATCATAAGAGCTACAGAGTAGTAGTTTGATTATACCAAAATATCAAATTTAGCCCTACACCGAGCAATTATTGAACTGAAATTAAAATTATATTTTGTTTTCATATAACTGGTTGCAATACTACATCAACGATTTACAAAGGGGTCGGTAAGGTTTTTTTCGATCTGTACATTTTGGGTGCGAGTACGGGTAGTACATTTTTATACATATGTTTTTTAAATCAAATTCCTTCGTAGAAAAAATATTGTATGCAACTCTCATGTAATGGTTATTAATACACTCGCATTAACCATACGAAACTCGCCTTTGGCTCGTTTTGTATCCCGGTTGCTTGTGTATTAATAACCGTCATCACATGATCGTTGCACAATATACAGGGTGTCCCAAATAAGAGTGACTGATTTTAAACATAAATGCCCAGCTTATTAATTGCTCCAAAGAGATGGGGTTTTCACTATTTTCACTAGTTTATTAAAGAGATTTTTTTAGGTTTGGCTGGCATTTCATCTCCATCAACACAGGGTGTTTTACTAATGTTGGTCAAATTCAAAGGGGAAAATATGTATTTTTTTCAATGAAACACCCTATAATTTTTGATCTCATTCGAAAGAGCAATCATTCTCCTTTCCAAAAATGTATAGTTTTCTATTTTTTGTTTCATTAACAACAAAGATATGCAGAGGTTTCATGTAGTAGTACATTTTTAATTAGTAGTTTCATATGAACGTATTTTGATACCTAAAATCAACTAATGATGTGACCGTTTGACCCATAACAACAAATTCATTAAAAGAAATTGGTTTTTGAGAACCCCATATTCTACAATTATGTTTGTTACACATGCCACTAATGTGAAACGTTGCTTCATCAGACATAATTAATAATGAATTGGGTTCGTTTCGATAAGTCAAGTAAAGTCTCACATACCATTACTCGTTTTTCATAATCTGACTCGTACAATTTTTGATAAGTCTGAATTTTGTATGGAGTTGGTCTTAAAATTTTTAGACATCTTTGAACGTCACTCTTGCTAAGCTCTAAAATTCCAGCAATTTTTCTAATTGAAATTTTATGATCGTTATCATGTGGCACTTCATTAATTGACATCAACTTGTTTAAACGACCATCATTATTACTTGGTTTTTTAAGTGTGCAATGCAACCAGTTCCGATAAATTGTACATACAATTTTTCAATCAGATTCACTGACGG
>CAJUYG010005820.1:0-13172 GCA_910591675.1 Galerucella calmariensis
GTTATTAAAGGTGGATACTTTTATCTGAAAAGCACTGTATATATTTTTTAAATCAAATTTCTTCGTAGAAAAAATAGTGTATGCAACTTTCATGCAATGGTTATTAATACACTCTTGTCCTTGTGTATTAATAATCATCATTACATGATCGTTGCATAATATACTAAAGTTCAATTCAAATGTTAGCATCTTGTGAATAAAAATCTATAATCAGTAATTTTTAATTAGAACTGTATTTTTTTATTCAATAGTGATTTTGAATATACTATAATTTTGAATTTTGAAGTAAGAACTTTTTATATCTTTCCCACAAGGGTACTTCTGAAATAATTCGTGTAGTGGCTTTGGTATACAGGGCCATTCAACAAAATGCATACAAACTTTTCTGAATCTAATATAAACAATCCCTCGACATTTTCATCTCAACCCATTCAGGCAATTTTGCTTTCTCAAGCAGTACCCATATCATATGTTGCAGACACTCACAATAAATCGTTTCTACCTACAAGCAATAGTGATGCATCCGCAATGCTATACAGTGTGTTTCATTAAGAATTGTCCATATATTATCGGAGAAATCTGAACGAAATATGAAGATTTAAGCCAAAACGGTTAGAGCCCCGTCTAGAGTGGCCTTCTGCCTGAATGACCCTATGACCAATAAACTCGACTCAAATCGCAACAGGGAGGTATATTAACTCTTAAATATCGCTAAACCAGGGTTGGAATAGTATATGTATCTAATTTATGTTAACAAAACTCTTACAATTATGAAATAAAATTTTTCATTGCATCCCATAGTTTTGACACCTTGCAATATGTTTTGTTCATACTTGGCAAATAGTTTACACATGTTAGGTTACTGTAAACAGTGTAAAATATAGTTTTCCTATATTACCACAGGCATGCGGTAGGAATGGATACTTTCTTTTAACCCCTACAATCTAGGCCACTATCATAATAATCGATTCAGTTTGGTTTTTTTGATTCTTCGTCACTTTTTACGAAAATATTATAGTCCATTGAAAAGTTACATTGGACCTTGCGTTTGTCATAGGACGCAATTTTATTATTGGGACGTGTGGGGGGGCTCGCTAGAAGCTTAACTCCAAGTTTGTGGGGTTGCCACCCTTGTCCCGCGGCCGCCATATTGGGAAAAGGGGTGTAAACCCCCTTTTTCCTATATATCTCCTAAACTGTTCATCTGACAGAAAATTTGTGGAGACACGATTTGTAGCAAATCGCTTTGTCTACAAATTTGTTTATTTAACTTTTTGCAGTACGATTACAAATAACAAAGTTATTAACAAAAATATGCGAAAATTTTACTAAAAATTTCCTTTTTTGTTACATAACTTTTTATTTTATTTTACCATGTAATTACCTCGAACCTCTGGTAGTAGGAGAATGGATACTCAAGATGCTCTCTAGTAGAGCAATAAGTATCAATGTAGAAGACATCACAGTAAGAGGACTGGTCATGAGGGGATGTCCACAAGGAGGAGTCTTATCACCCCTTCTGTGGAACATAGTCCTAGACACCCTGATTAATCACCTCAACAACAACGGATTCTACACAATTGCTTACGCAAATGACATAGTTATCTTGCAGACTGGCAAATTTGTGAACACACTGTGCGATAGAGCGCAGGATGGGCTTAAATTAATTGAAAAATGGTGTAAGGAACACTCACTCTCGATCAATCCCAGAAAGACTGAGATGGTCCTTTTCAACAGGAAAAGAAGTTTATCGGGTTTGAAACCTCCCGAAATCTTCAAAAGCAAACTAAACTTTTCGGAAGAGGTGGAATACCTTGGTATTACCCTCGACAGGAAACTAACATGGAACTCTCATCTACACAGCAGAGCAAAAAGAGCATATGTGGCTTATAAGCAGTGTCGGAGGACAGTGGACGCACATGGGGTCTGTCACCCCGTGTGGTCACCTGAATCTACACTGCAATAAATAAGACCCATGTTAACGTATGGAGCAATTGCATGGGGACCGAAGGTTCTACGAGCAACGGCCATTCAACAATTATATCAAATACAGCGAATGGCTTGTTTAAACATCACAGGAGCCCTGAGAACAACACCAACCGCAGCAATGGAACTAATTACTGGTCTGACCCCTCTGGACCTGCAAGTCAAGGAGGTTGCGTTAATGGCAATGGTACGATTGCGCACGGCTGGTGTAAACCCCGAAGTAGGAGTGGGCCAATTGAGGTTAAGCCTACCTCTGCTGCAGGCAATCAACAATGCAATTGAACCCAGGTTTTTGTTTAACAAACCCTACAAAATTCAAATAAAACAGAACACAGAGCCAGATGCTGCAAATGCAATACGCATATATACAGATGGTTCAAAAATGAAAGAAGGCTCAGGATGTGGAGTTTACTCGAGAGCACTAAGACTAAAGATTAAGTGGGGAATGGGAAACAATACCAGCGTGGTTCAAACAGAACTGGCTGGTATCTCAATTGCCACAAAAGAACTAACCAGAAAAGAAATTTCTGGCAAAAACATAATAATCTGCACTGATAGTAGACAAGCCCTATTAGCCTTGAACAGACAACGTGTTATATCGAGGTTAGTACTAGAGTGCCACCAAGATTTAGCTGACGCCTCGGCAGATAACAATATTATCCTGAGGTGGGTTAAAGGGCACGACAGGAGTAAAGGAAATAGCATTGCTGATTCTTTAGCCAGGGAAGCTGCTGGACTAAAAATTCTAGGACCCAGTGACACCTACGGCCTAACGACTTCGACAATTGCGGAACTGTTAAACCTGCGTTTAACAGTAGGATTTCTGACTGGTCACTGTCAACTAAGGAAACACCTCCATACTATGGGGCTAGTGGACACTCCTCTATGCAGGATGTGTGAACAGGAAGATGAAACTGTCAGGCATGTCTTATGCGAGTGCCCGGAGTTATCGTCAATAAGAGAGTGTGTGTTCGGTGAGTCTTGGCCTACAGCTGCCGATATAAAGGAGATGTCTCCTAGTGACCTGTCCACCTTCCTGAGAAGGACAGGATGGACAATGACCTAGGAGGACAACTCCTCGGTAGGATGTACAATGGGTCACATGTGGCCTAAGTGCTGTGAGCCTACACACTCACCCTCCCTACTCTACAAATACAGATACCTCGAACCAATATTGTATGAAATTTGTCAACGAAAAATGTAACCTACAATTTTTTTACTTTCCATGCATTTGGGGGGGTTTTGGAGCGCTCCAAAGTCGACTACTCGTAACAATCTGGTGACAATGAAACGTCAGCCTTACTTTTACATTATTTTTTTTATTTTATACATCGTTTTTAATATTCTTTGTAACATTGTTTTATTATTCTTTTTTCTCTTATTCTTTTGGGAATCAAACCACAATAATGTTTTTTATTTTTTTATTTCGACGTTTCGGTAGCGTTCCAGCTACCGTTGTCAAGTTGTGTAGTTGTCATATTTTTTCGTTGTGTCAGAAAGGGACCAAAAATTATTTTATTAATTTTATTACTAGTTAATCTTGACAACGGTAGCTGGAACGCTACCGAAACGTCGAAATAAAAAAATAAAAAACATTATTCTGGTTTGATTTCCAAAAGAATAAGAGAAAAAAGAATAAGTAATGCCACAAGGAACTTACAGAAGATATTGTTATATTATTACTTAGTTCTAACTGACCCTTTTTTGTTAACATAATACTTCAAATATTATTGTTTTTTACAATAATTTTTAATGCGTCTGTACATTTACAAGAACTCTAAGCAGGTAGAAAAGGTCCAAGTTACCGTTACCCTACAAATTTTCTGTCAGATGAAGAGGTTAGGAAATATAGGAAAAAAGGCGTTTACACCCCTTTTTCCAATATGGCGGCCGCGAGACAAGGGTGGCAACCCCACAAACTTGGAGTTAAGCTTTTAGCGAGCCCCCCCACACGTCCCAACAATAAAATTGCATCCTCTGACAAACGCAAGGTTAGGCCTAAAAAATGTAACATTTTAATGGACTATTATACTTTCATCTCAATGCGATAAAGTGAGTAGTTTTCGAGTTAGATATACAGGGTGTTTTCAAATGAGACTTACAATGTTTTCATGTAGATTCCTCTCGTAAAATTGGACAAAATGATATGAGGATTAAGGGGTCCAGCACATTTACTTTTCGAAATACAGGGTGTTGAAGTCTTAAAAAATTAAATGTTTCAATTCGATAACTGTAAAATGGATGGATAAATTGATTTGACATTTGGCAGGTTCTTTTTAAATGTGAAAGGGCATATTTTGATGAGAAAAGTTCTTTCAATTTTTGATCCAGTGGTGTAGATTTGGAAAAATATGTTACCTTTCCCCTCCCATTTTTCATGCCACTGACATTTGAAGCAATTTTTATTCAATTTTGTATTCCTCAATGGGTGAGTAATTTTATTAAAGGCAGTTCAATAATGAAAAAAAGGTAGTGCCACTTTTGTTTATTATACCTAATATTTAATTTATTAATTCAAAAGCTCGTCACTCCGGTCAAACTATTCAATGGTTAAGTCAATGCTGGTTCACGAAAATTTTGATAAATGGTTCATACAATACCCTTCTTGGTGTGCGTCATCGTTTGTGACGTCTATCCGGTTTTTGGGTAGGTACGTCGTTTATTTTATTTGCTATTTTGACATATATAGCTAACCTTAAATTTGATAAATAAAATCATCAGGATCGTATTCAGGCAAATTCGAAAATGCTATGAAATTAATAATAATCAGCTTCTTTTTTTGAGAACTTTCAAAGTGTCGATGTTTTTCCTTGTATCTAGGCATATTTTTGTATTATTTAAATAAATATAATAATAAGATTAATATTCACTTTCCATAAAATAATAATTGACCCTAAACAACAAAAAGTAAGACGTAAGACATTGTCAATATAAAAGGTACGTCTGGATACTATTTTGATTCCTGTAATTTCTCCCGATTGATAGGTCGCGCTTGCGCGTAATTAACTTAACAAATTTTTGTGAGTCAAAGATTAGGGTTAACGTTTGTAATACATTTAAACGGTTCATTATTGTGATATTTTGATTAGGATCAATCACAGACCTGTCCTTTTTTCTATTTCTTCCAACGTAGTGTGTTGGACATTAACAATCGATGACGCACCCCAAGAAGGGTATTAAATTAACTCTATATATCCGCATTTCCTAAATTGAAAGCTTTTCTAAAGAAACAGGCAGTTGGATATCAGCCAATTAAGTCGAATATTTTGACATTGGAAGAATTAAACAGGTTCATGACGGAAGCACCTGACAAGGAATATCTTTTGATCATACGCTTCTGATTCACAACCTGCTTCTGCATCACAAACTGCCATCGAGGCACCCCTCTAATAATCCCATTTTATTTGGACAAAAAAGAAGACATTCAAACGATAGCACTACTCTCTCAAGAATATGAGCCCAACACATACTCGAAATTAACTTCTGTGCTCGCTGTCGTACTCCCTATATATTTCTGACAAAACTCTCCAATGCCTCTACAAACTGCTTGCTATATTTAACCTCATGGACTTTTAAAAATGAAACTAAGAGTAATATGAGTAGATTACACAAAGTAAACCTGAGCTGCCCCCAACATGTGCAAACTTATGAAAGAGATGGTTATATTATATTTTTATGGATGAGAGTATTAAAATTATAAAGCATTCATAATCCATAGGCGTATCACTTCTTTTGGTATAGAGTTAACATATTTTTTGAAGTTATACCTTGAGTATTCGTATGAAATAACATAAGTATAAATATAATAAATATATCGGATGTACACACTTATATTTACACCTAATGTCAAGTCTCTTGCCATTTTAAGCTCTTGATTTGTATTGCAGCTTGCATGCAATTCTGGGATAAAAGTTGGTAGCTTTTTGGTACCGACAAAACAAAAGTTGACTGTACTTTCAAACGCAACATAAACAGGTATATATCAATAACTTTAACACAAAGTTATTTTATCAACAATATCAACATCATTATGACACACTAAGTAACCTCCCAAATAAACTTCAATTTTTTTGCTGCAATAATTGTCCAATGTAAAACGATTGTCAATAGTTGCAAGCAAAACCTTGCAAAGTCAAAGTGTTGCTGCAATACATTGCAAGAAGAATTGCGAACTGGTAATTATAGATTTAACGCAACGCTTACCTATATCGTACAGCGACACACATATTCGGAATCGGATGTCTCACTATCATATTCCGGCTCTTCTTTCTTTCCTTTCGATTTTTTATTTTTTCCTTTGTTTGGACGATTTCGTTTTGGCGGTTCTTTTTCTGAATTATTATCGCTAGAATATTTATCAGAATCGTATTTGGCGCATTTTCTTCGAAAAAAGTTCTTTACTGTATTTCTTCTGGAATTGGTATTGTCATTTTCTGTGTTAGGTCCATTCCTGCTACCTAAGAGAAAACACAAAAAAGACTACTCGCTGTATAGTCCGGGAAAGTAAGGTCGAAAAATCTGTTAAACATCAAACATCAACTTTTTTACAACCATACCTGGTAGTAGAGCACCCTGTGGTACAAATTTGTAGAAAATAGATGTAAATTTGTAAATAAATATTCTTAGTATCTATGTTTCGAATTATGTATAATTTATTTAATAAATGAATTTATAGATATAAATTATACTCGTAAATATCATCGTAACTTATTTCTAGCAATATGTAATCATCAGTGGCGGATCATGACGTTCGGCAGACTGAGGCGCAACTTACTTCAGCGCCCCTTTCCTTCTGGAATATGCCTACCCAGTAGACCGTATATTTAAAAAACAAAGACAGTTTTTCTCGAATATCATTTTTGATACGAATTCATTACATATTACATAAAATTTAAAAAATAAATATAAAATTCTGCTGTCAACAATAAAAAAAAAGAGAAAACAAAACATTTCATAAAAAATAAATAAAAAATGCTATCACACAAAAGACTTTAAATATGAGCTGAAAAATAAAAATAAAATTCTGCTCTGTCAACAATAACAAAAAGAGAGAAAACAAAACAAAATATTTCATAAAAAAATAAATAAAAAATGCTATCACACAAAAGACTCTAAATATGAACTTTTCTGGACTTTCTTTTTGCAAAGTCATCTATCACATCATCAAAGTTCAGTTTTTGCATGACTTCTCTTTCGATAAAAAGAACTGAAAGGGATTTCAAATTTTCTTGAGATAAACTATTCCGCTGATAATTTTTTATTCGTTTGAGAACGGAAAATGATCTTTCTCCACTTGCGTTACAAATGGGTATGGTTAAAAATATTTTCCAAATGGTTTCAACATTGGGAAAAGTTGAAGATAGACCGTCTATGATTAATTTGTACATATCTTCGGGATACGACAACTTCATTTCCTTCGCAAAGCTTTGGAATTGAATAAATTCTTCTTTGAAAAGGGATGTATCAATATCTTCTTTGTACAATTCGAGCAATCTGTATATGCACAAGTCTCTTTCCACTGTAGAAATATTGGTATCAAAAATGAATTTGAAGTGTGCCAGAATTGAATTGTATGCTTCAGCTCGTTTTTCCATCTCAACTATCAGAACGTCGCAGACAACATAAAATACATTTACGATGAATGATTTTCTGCCACACAAAATTGTATCGTTCTCTACAGATTCGTCAAATGGTATTTTTCTTTTTCTCGTCCTGTTTCTCTCATCTTGAAATGTCCTAGATTCTGTCAGTGTCCCAGCCTCCTCTTCGATGATTTCGAAATTATTTCTGGTGTGCATTATGTGGTCTTTTGAAGATTTCAGCAAAGCAACTCCATTGAAAAGATTCGTATGAGTATCTTGAAGACTCTTACTGGTGATGTTGATTCGTTGTAATAATTTTTCCCACATAACGGTCAGGAGAGCTATTTCATATTCATCGAATGATTTTAAAAGTCTTTGAGCTTCAATTTTACCTATGGGTTTCTCATGTGTACTGTTGGTTACTGCAGTAAGAGCTTCTTTAATTGAACCGTAATTTTTTTTCAGTGCTGACACAGCATCTGCCCTGGCTGACCACCTAGTATCACATATCCTTTTCATATTTGGTGATTTCTTCGGCAAGATATCCATCAACGTTTTCCAACGACGCGTCGATCCAGAAAAAAATACAAACAGATTTTGCACAAAATCAAAAAATCGTATTGCTACTGAACAAGATTCCGCGGCACAATTCCCAACTAAATTCAAGGAATGGCTAGCACATGGAATGTAAACGGCATTAGGAGAATGTTCTTTTAATCTAGTTTGTAGACCACTATATTTCCCCGACATATTTGACGCATTTTGCCCTGTTTGGCGCCCCCCGCCTGAAAAAATACGAGGCGCGCGCCTCGTGCGCCTCACCTATGATCCGCCACTGGTAATCATATTAATAATAACCATACTATAAATGCACAATTTTTACAAAGAAAACCAAATTAAAAGTTTGCTTCGTTGAATTGCGAACGAGCGCTGACCCCCCACTACTACGCCAAGCAGCTGCCGCCGCACCGTTTGGCCGAGAGAGCTAGGATAATATATATATATAGGATATATAGGGTATAGACTTTGCTAGGATTACTGTTCTCTTTTGAATGGACCAATTGACGGTAGAAAAATGAGAAATTGTGTTTAAGTTGAGTTGGGATTCAACAACCTAGCGAAGTGATCAAAATTTGAAAATTTCGATTAACATTATGACAGTATCTAGCTGACTTTGAATTTGTGTATCTCAGCTTGTAAAAGTCGCATCTGAAAAATTTTTTTTTCAAAATACTCGTCTTTCAAAAACAAACATATTTATAACGTGAGAAGATATTTTTAACAAATTTTTCAACACCAAAATGAGAAAAAAGTAGATGTAAAAAATTTTTTTTCGGTAAAAATTAGGTAAAAATTTTTAAAAATTTTTTTTTTATGTTATTTATATAAATATAACTTTCATTCTATCGATTGCAACCAACCGCTTCTCGATATCATTGATGTTCATAAATTTAAACGCGATTGAAAAAAAAAATTGTTTCCAATTTGAGCAGCCGCCATTTTGAATTTTGCAAATCTGAAAAACGTAAATTTTTAGAAGTTCGCCCTCTATGTTTATCTATGTTTTGACCTCGATACTAATATTTTATTTATAATTACCAGCCAAAAATATGATTTTCGAAAATTTTTCCCATTTTTGGAAAATTTTACATCGGAAAAAATTTTTTTTGGAAAAACTATTTACGTCATCTTCAAAAGCATACGATTTGCTGCAATTTTCATCTCTACGATTTTTTTGTAAGAACACATCCAGAAATGATATGAGCATAAATCACTCTAATCAATCTAAGAGAGTGATGCTGGGTCGATATATTTTCATTTAAAAATGAAAAATCAGCGATGGGAAACATTTGATGTTTAACTTCCTTACTTTCCCGGACTAGTATCTCATGAACCATACACTTTGTCCAAAGAATGGTTTCTATAAATTTATAGGTTTGTTCGAAAATTTCGGAATTGTATTGGAGTTTACTTAGTTTAATTTCAATCTACGCAAACTCAGTAAAATTCCGAACTGATTCTCAAGCTTGTTCGAACAAACCTATAGTATTTTGTACAAAGGAGCTTATGCGATACTACTTTGTGAATATAAAGGGTGGTCCGTAAGTAATGAACCAAAGTGAAATGGAAGATTCTTGTCATAAAAATATTACAATCTGACGCAACTTCCTTGAATAAAATATTGATGATAAAAAAGATACAGGGTGGCAAAAATGAAATGTCAAAAATGTTTTTTCTCAGTAAATTGGAACGTTTTGGATATACAAACGTAAAAATTTGGAGATAGGGGTTTTAGGGCCTGGGAAATCATAATATGTTATCCGTTTCGATGTATTTTCTGGAAGGCGCTACAAAAGCTATGTTGTTGGTGTAACTGTGCGATTAACTTATTTATCGTTAACGGTATCCCTCTATTTATTAAAAAATATTAAAACTGCATCATTTTTTCTTTGAGGTAGCAACTCTCCGCCATCTGAGTCGGGCTGTTACAAGCAATATATCTTTTAAAAAGCCATGACAGTATTATTGAAAATTATCGATGTTTTTGCTATATTTTTGCTATTATTTTTGTGCTAATAAATGAAATGAAAATTGTGAAGGAGGATTCAAAAAAGCAAATATTTTTGACATTTAAACTTTACCACCCTGTATCTTTCTCATCATCAATATTTTATTCAAAGAAGTTGCGTCAGATTGTAATATTTTTAGGCGGAGAATCTTCCATTTCACTTTGGACCATTACTTACGGACCACCCAGTATATTGTGTATATGGAATAATGTACAATCAGGAATGGATGAGCATATTATAGATGATTGGTTCTATCTTCTATCTTGCCAGTTTAACTTTGAAGTGTAATTCAATGTCCTTCATGGCATATAGCCAGAGAAGTAGTTGTTTCTTCTTAGTGAACGGTCCTTGTGGTTTTATTTGCAAAGACTCTTACATTTGACATATATAACACGCTTTACTAAAATGACAATTTATCTGCAGGAAATTGTGATTAAAGTAAGTAAGAGAATATTATAGTTTGTTTCAAAAAGTACATAGAATATTGGAATGCATCCTTTAAAAACCTGATGTTTATCGGATTTTACAGAGTTGGGATCGAGACAGGAATGAAACTTCATACCGAGGATTGTATACTATTTTATTTACAACCATCATATCCCGATCAAAATTAATAAATCTTTGTTTCGTTCTGAACACACCTGAAATATTACTACTGTCACCAATATAAATAAATGTCTGATAAAGTCGGATGGATATTGAGTTCGCGAATAATAAATCAAGAAAAAAATCCTCCGATGAAGAATTGATGGATTGTACCCCTCCAGAAATAGGTATTATAATATTTAACAATGTGTTATATTTTCAAATATAAAAAATAGTCACCTAAAATAGATTAACGATTACATTATTTTAGAGGGTGGGAGGTGATGGAGGGAAGTGATCGATGCGGGCGGGAAGTAGGGGTGTGCAATATGATACTTTCTAACTTTCAATGGCGTTAATAATGACAGCATTACATATTTGTGAATAAAATATTTTGTCATTTGAGTAAAACTCTGTAATACCCGATAAATATCTGTTTGTTGAAGGATTATTGCATTCCAATGCTCTATATACTTTTTAAAACAAACTATAAAAGAGAAATCGATTTTTTGTGTTGTGCACAAATATTTACCTGCATTGTTACAGTTACAATAGGGGAATGAAGTTTGCTCGCCTTTTTCCGCTTTATCCGGTTGATTGCTGAAAGTTACAACTTTTTTGTCGTTTTGCTCTTCTACCCGCTCTTGTTTTTGTTCATCCAAAATATCTGCTACGTGTTGTTGAGGAGACTCAACGGGTTTATTAATAACGAGTCGTTTAACCTGGAACATATATTTCAAAATTATTCGAACAAAGTTCCTTATAGTGCGTTTCGATGAGAGGGTTAGAGCGCTTTAAGACAAGACTCACAAGACACTATAGTAGCCGGCCACAAAGTGTCTCGTCTAAAAGCGCTCTTAAATCACCGTACACTAACTACCGACAAGGGCGACAAGTAAATTCACTTACGTCGGAACGTTTGGAAATTTTGGTACATCTTTTCTCTGGCGCCCTACGCAAATAGTGTTTTTTA
This sequence comes from Galerucella calmariensis, assembly GCA_910591675.1. NCBI lineage: Eukaryota > Metazoa > Arthropoda > Insecta > Coleoptera > Chrysomelidae > Galerucella > Galerucella calmariensis. The sequence continues at coordinate 11,697 of CAJUYG010005820.1, forward strand.
ACACTTGTTTTTTATCTATGAAAGTTTTGAAAAATATTTTTATTTTTTAAAGTCCGGATTTGATAGATGTTTTGTATGTTTTAGGACCTGTGGAGGACAGGAACTATTAAGATGCCACCCAAAAAGAAGAACGACAGCCGTGCTAGCAGCCAAGCTAGCAGCAGGACAAGGAGGACAATGGAAACAACATCGGACTCGGACAGTGAAGACAACATGGCAACAAGAGCCATAAAGAATGCGAAAGAGATGGTGCGAAAAGCCACAAAGCAACAGGAAGCAGTGGAGAAATTCCTGGAAGAAGGGGAAATAAAGCGGAAACTCGAAGATGAAAGGGACCAGGCCAAAAGAGAAGCAGAGGAAATGAGAAAAACCATCCAGCGCATGGAAGAGGAAATGACCGGACTGAGAAAAGCCATGGAAAGCATGGCAAAAGCAATGGAAGAAATGCAAGAAGAGAAGAGGAGCCGAAGCCGCTCAGAAAGCGTCCGCAGGAAGACGCAGAGGACAGAATCCCCAAGAAAAGATGAAGAGAGTGAAGAAGAGGAGATGGATTTCACGGAAGTGATATCCATCAGGCAAATACAAAAGAAAGAAGCCGTCGCCAGAAGGAAAGCCAACGAGGAAGCGATGATGGACGAGGCCATCCGCGAAAACAAGGAGACAACGACGACGCGCCGACCACCACCCGTCATTCTGCGGAGCATCCACCACTGGAGCTCCGTAAGAAAGGAAATCGAGAAAAGGAACATAAAGACGAAGTACATAATAATCCGGGAAAGACTCGGAGTGAAAATACCCTGCGACGGACCAGAGGACTACAGGAACCTCACAAGGTACCTGAGAGAAGAAAGAAAAGAAGTGGAGTGGTATACGTATATGCCACAAGAAGAAAGGATGGCAAGGATCGTCATCCGAGGATTAACGCACTGCGAGGACACCAAGGAAATCAAGGAAGAAATCGAAAGACAAGGGGTAAGTACAAAACGACTAACCCAACTTCATTCCAGATTCGGAGAGAGAAGACCGCTACCCATCTACCTAGTGGAGCTGGAGCCTGAAGAAAAAGAAAAAATCCGGAAAATCCAACACATCCAGAACGTGAGGATCAGGTGGGAAGAACAAAGAAGAGGAAAGGGGCCGACGCAGTGCTACAACTGCCAAGGCTTTCACCACGGACAGACGACGTGTAACGTAAACACGAAATGCGTGAGGTGCGGAGGTCCACACCGATCCAACGACTGCCCACGACCGAAGACCAAGCCGGCCACCTGCGCAAACTGCCAGGGAGAACACCCGGCAAACTACAAAGGATGTCCAAAAGCCCCAAACAACCAGAAGACAAGGACAACTGCAACAGCGGTGAAGAAGACAGGAGTCAGCTACGCCCAAGCCGCAGCTAACAAGAAAACAACAACGACGACAACAACAAAACAACAGATCCTCGAACAGGTGACAAAGCTATTAGCTCAGCTAATG
>CAJUYG010005821.1:0-13171 GCA_910591675.1 Galerucella calmariensis
GACTTCCGGTAGAACCGGAAGTCTGCCATCTTTGAAAATATTTTAGTTAAAAAGATCGTATCCTAAAACCCAAACGTAAGAATTTTCATGATTTTACTATAAGTATTTTGCCATATACAGTTAGTTTCAACTCGTCGTGGGACACTCTGTATATTATATCATGAAACATGGTGTTAAATTTCGACACCAGTTGAGGTATGCTATAGGGCGTTTCAAATTTCAGGTGAAAAAAAAAATTAAATCATGAAAATTTTAAAAAACATGGACCACGATAAAGAAGGACTTTCAGTGTTCAAGAATATTAAAATAAATTTCTATTTCCTTATTGTTTTAATTGATAGAAGTTGCATAATAAAGTACATTATCTATCGATAAGGATATAGATCAGTTTTAATTAGATTTAACAGAAGAAGCACCCATCGTATGCCAGTTGTTCAGCGCCAGCGTTGATCTGAATTATTTTTATAGTAGAAATTGTAACTGATAACATGTTTTTATGTACCAGCGAATCGCGTTTCGACTCAGACGACGTCAATACTATATACGTATTCCGCTAATCATGTTTTGCATATGGCGTTTTTTAATAATTAAAATATGGAATTTTCATATATTCATAATTTTTATTAAAAAAAAATGTATTTAGGTCGATTTAAATTGAATATCAAAAATGTTGTGGAAAAAAAAATTAAAAAATTATAAAATTGAGAATTAAATGACACGTCTCTACTGAAACTCGACAAAAAAGAAACATATGCAAGAGTAATAAAAAACGCATTCTATGAAAAAATCTCCCAACTATTCCAATATACCCCACTGTATACAGACGCTTCCAATATAGAAAATGGAGTAGGCGCATCCGTTATTGCACCTACCGAGTCTATCAAAATCAAATCACCTCCAATTGCGAGCGTCTCAACTGGTGAATTATATGCAATTTACCAAGCGTTGCTTTTTGCGCGTAATGTGGATTCCCAGCAGTTTTTAATAATTACTAACTCTCTAAGCTCCATCGATAGTATCCAGCACATTTATCCCACAAACTCCTTGGTACAAATAGTTAAAAACGAAATTCTCCAGCTACAAGAAGCCCAAACATCTGTTAAATTCATGTGGGTACCTTCTTACGTTGGAATTCCTGGGAACGAACAGGCAGACACAGAAGCAAGGGAATCAATCCAGGATCTCAATTCTCTCACAGTCTCAAAGGTTTCTGTTTTGGAAGCAAAAAACTTTGTGAAACATTCAGTCTATAAATACTGGCAAGACCGTTGGACTGAATCAAACTCTAAGCTCCGCAAAATAAAGAAATACGTGAGCCCCTGGAGATGATCATTCCCGATGAAAAGAAGAGAGCAAACTATCTTATGTCCTATTCCCCGGCACCAGTTTTGCGACAGCTAATCAGCCTCTGACAGTAAGTCACGTACTATTGGAATGTGAAAAGTTCCGGCTACAGAGGCAAATTCATAACATCGCCGATCAAATAGGAGAGGCACTTGGTGAAAACTGCGATGTGCCTCAGCTAATGGACTTTTTGAAATCCATTCAAATACTAAATAAAATTTGACGATCTACTTTTATAGTTTAATATTACAGTAAATTCAGAAATAATGTAATTTGATTTAGGTTAATACCATGTTTCACTTACTTCTGTAGCTAATGTTAATCTGTTGTAAATTTTTGTTGAGCGCTAATAATCCTAGGGATTGATGCGCATTATATGTATAATAAAAAAAAGAATTAAATATTTTTTTTCTTATTTTTTGCTAACCAACAGTCCACATAATTTGGTTGTTGGGTTTCTTTAAATTCAAGTGTTTCAAATGTCAAAACGTATATATGAGGTGTCCCAAAACACTCATACCAAACGCAAACTACATTGTATTGATTTTAATTTTATTGGATATTATTTCTTTTTAAATAAAAATTGTCGAAAATTTAGTAAATATATTCTAATATTTTGATCTATCTAAGCTATTTTTCATTCCCATTTATAATTCCATATTTAGTTTTTATTTCTATAATTCATATATTTGGATTAAGGACTAAAAATCCTGTCATAAAATATCCTGCCAAAAAAACCCATCCCGTAATATCCCCTACCAAAAATAACCCCTCCAATATTACCTCTAGTTTAAAAAAACCTTTTCCAAATATCCTTGAATTGAATTTAATTATTATAAATAATATTTGGAAACTTTGAAATAAAAAGCACAATATTGATATCAATGTTCTACATAAATATATTCCTACAGTCCCCCATTTTATTTCGGGTTGGGGGAAGGCAAAAAAAAACCAAAAAATTATTCTCTTCTCGAAAAACTTCATGTGGAATGCAAATTATTTTATATTTTTTCGAGAAGGGGAAGGGCATAAATATGTATTTATATAGATAGACATCAATATTAAATGATTTGATACTTTTTTCGAGAAGGGGAAGGGAATATTCTTGAACAGGATTTTATTGGCTGGGGAGATTATGGGAGGGGTTTTTGTAGGTCGCGGATATTTTTGGACGGGGTTTTTTTGGCAGGATATTTTTGACAGGATATTTTTGGACAGTATATTTAGTCATTTTTCTGTATATCAAAAAAATTACTTTTATTTACAGAATTTCCAAAAATACTCTCCTTATTCATGTTCGCAACGCTCCTCGCAATTATTTTTTTCAGATGACCTTTTTTCCAAATCAAATTTTTTATTTTAACTTAAGACCAAAATTATCATTTGAATAAGGCTTTATTCTTCAATTTTTTTATAAAATAATTGACAAGAAACTTCCTAATTTATAACATTTGATAGTTTAATTATCTACAAATTTTTTTATTGACACATTTTTGTAAAAAGATCAATCTTATCCTATTTTATTTTGTGCATGTTCTATTTTATATTTTACTCGTATTATATTTTACTTTATTATATGGTTACTTTAAACATATTCCTGTTTATTTTTGGTACACTTCAATACACAAAATCACCAAACTGAGTTATACATGTTTTGAAAACAAAAATGATCATACACAAAAAAGTAACAACAAACGCGTTTTATTAACAACATTTCCAAAATATGCTAAAAAAAAGCGCTATCCCAATAAAAACCGTTCCTGGAACGTGCACTTCACTAGATTCCATTTCTAGTAGACTATCATATCGTTAGAATGTCATAATATAAAATATTTTATTTCACATTTTACCAGGGGTGTGATCTACTATGAATGGACCTTAATAAAATTTGACAACAAAGTTTTGTAGTCTTAAACTTCAAAATATTATTGATTGTCTAGTTGTCATATTTTTTCGTTGTGTCAGATAGGGACCAAAAATTATTTCATTAATTTTATTACTAGTTAATCTTGACAACGGTAGCTGGAACGCTACCGAAACGTCGAAATAAAAAATAAAAAACATTATTGTGGTTTGATTCCCAAAAGAATAAGAGAAAAAAGAATATTTTATTTATTTTACTTATTGTACATGTATTGAACATTTTTTGATCATCTAGTTTATTAAATATGTATTTTTTTATTGTTAAAATTATCTATGATAAGTAAAGCAAAAACTAAAACTATTAATACATATCTATACAATATGTCCTCTTATTTTAATTAGATTAAAAAACAATAATGGACTATTGCACTATTTGGTAAATAATCTTCCATACTATAAGATATACAAGTATGCGTTGTTTTTCAAATAATTGCTCGTTATCCTGTCATATTCTCAATCATAATATATGTATACAGAGTATAAAGTAAATTATGACTATTAGGAAGGTGTGGTATAATTAAACACAATTTTTTCTCTAAGCCAATGAAGAATTCTCTTCGCAACGATCTACTTTCTCATTGGTCGTTCTTTATCAACAAATTATAGACTTGTTAATTTAGAAAGTACCAGAAATACATCGATAATATACCGAACGGTTTATAATACTTTTTGTGAAAGTTTGATTGATAATTATGTTGAATTAATACGGAGATTTTTTGGTCAACTTGTTGTCTTTTATATTTCCCATACAGGCTGGAGTCTACGGCAAGGTAAGGCAAGGTATCCTCTAAAATGTTGAATTCGAGTGGATATGTCAAAAATTGACAAGTAGCATATCAAAATAGGGAAAGAAGTTATGGATCTGGGCATAATTTTAGACCAAGATATCAATATTTCTAAAAAATTACAAAAGGCAAATACAAATGTACGCCTGCTTTATCAAATCAAACATATTTTTGCAACATAATTTTGTATACCCTTTAACATATTTGCTGTTTGAAATTACCCACGATATAAATTACCTATCAAGATGAAATGATTATAATGAAAGTGCCATTAGTTTAAAATTCGCGCTCAACCAAAAATGACTGATGACATAACGAGTACGTTCATAATATATCGAAAACTCAGTGGCGGCTCCTCGAAGTAGGCTCAGCCTCCTCAACTATTTATACTTACAGCAAATAGTACCAGAAATATTTTGTTGATTATCTTCATTTTATTTCCCGTTTATCTAAAATATTTTAATTTCACAATTAATTCCCCGTTTTCACTACTTATTTTAGAATCTGACAACAGTGCACTGAGGCTAGATTCCACAAAACTTCTCTCTCGAAACACGTGCTGCTCAACACAGTTGCCGTTTTTTCTACCAATCCTATTGCTAATACCGTGAAAAAGCGCAAATGGCAACACTCTTCGGAGGCTAGCCTAGCGGTTGCGATGATATACGAACCAATACGAACTACGGAATACAGAATACGAGCGTGGGTTCGTGCGAGCTTGTTTTGTTTTAGATGATTAGCGGGAATAATTAGGTTTTGTTTTTTATTAATACGTTTAAATTAATATTTGAACAAACAGATGTTATTTTTTAAATATTACAACATACATTCACTTATATAATTTATTCAAGAGAGCTCATTGATAAAGTTTCAAGTTTCCGTAATACAAAATTGCATTTTAATATTTTATTTGAACATTTTTCAACTGATGAGACTCATTATCATATATGTAATTTGGTAGACGAGAAACTACATTATAAACAATTTTTTTATGAAATTTTAGATGCTATATTGAAGGTCATCGATTATCCGATTTACATGAATTGTGGTTTTTCGCCTAGACGAATAAAAGCTTATTCGAATATTTTTCGAAAGAGTTTTCCAATAAAACTTTCAGATAACCCATCTCTCCCTTTTTACTGTTCTCTGTCAAGCTTTCGTATCTGTTCTCTTCATAATCTGTGCCTTCAGGTTGGTCTTTGCTGGGCAACAATTAATTTTGTCACTGAAGGAGCTGGTATGGTCGCTGCACGAAGTTTAAATTAACTGGCTGAATATTTTTATGTCCAGCCTTCTCTCTTGAAAAGTTCACGAGCCGCCACTGCGAAAACTGACAGTGTACTTGTCAGTCAGACGACGGAGTAGACGATTCTCGTGGTGCGTTTGTGAATTATTTTCAATTTTTGTCTTAAATTTAGCTATATTCTATATACACTATGGTGCTGAAGACATTTATAAACCTCGCACCTTGGTGTTCGGTCAATAATAATGGTCTTCACCACCTTGGTGCATAATATACTACACATAGATTCAAAAGTTTTGCATCACCCTAAATCTCCGAAAAAAAAATGTGTTCATTATAAATGGATCAGAGATCAATCAAATAATTAGTTTCAATGAAAAAAAAAACGTGTATATTTTTATTATCCAATAATAAACTTGCTTTAAACATAAAAAGTATTCTTAGAAATTAAATAAATTAAATACAAATTGATTCTTTTTAAAGAAAAGGTTAAGTGAGAACCTGCATGAGAACTTTTAATAAAGAGTATCTCCACCTCTAGAATTTATGCAAGCTTGAAGTCGCCTGCCCATGCTGTTTACCAAATTATTGATATTCTGTTGAGGAATATTTCGCCATTCTTCTTGGGCCGCATGAACAAGCTCTTGTACACTCCTGGGTGGATTTTTGCATGCTGCCACTGCCCTGGCAAGCATGTCCCAAGCATGTTCTATGGGATTCATGTCAGGAGATAGGGCAGGCCAGTTCAAACGATTGATCCCTTCAGTTTCAAGATACTCATTTACAGCTCTGGTCCAATGAGGTCGGGCGTTATCGTCCATAAAAACGAAGGAATTGCCAACAGCTGCGCGCCATAGTCTCACGTGAGGATGTAGAATCTCTCTGAGATACCTATCACCAGTCATCGGTCCCTCCACATGAATCAATTCTGTGCGATCATTTAACATGATACCAGCCCAAAACATAGCACTTCCTCCTCTAAAGGGCGGCACGGGGCGAGCATGGGCAAGCTGAGCAACTCTCGTTGGATCCCGCCACACACGTATTCGATGGCTATCTTGTACCAAACAAATCCTTGTCTCGTCGGAAAAAAACACCGAATTCCAAAATTCTTCAGGCAAGGCCGCGTGTTCTTGAGCCCACTGTAGTCGGCGAATTCTGTGCTCAGGTTGTAGTCTGGGCACTCTTATTGCTCGGCGACACCTCAAACCTGTCGCAAGTATTCGTCTTCGTAATGTCGAGATCGATACTTGAACTCCCAACGCATGTCTTATATCTCTTTGGAGTGCTGGTATTGCCATGGTCGGGTTTCTTCGTATAGTTAAGTGAATAAAGCGGTTCTGCCGCTGATTAGTAACACGCCTTCTAGGTCTATCACGAAGAGAATTGGTCTGGAGATACCGGCTCCATACACGAGACACATCTCTTTGCCAAACGCCAACTCTGTTTTCCACGAACCTTTGAGAATGACCTTCTTCAACCAAAGCCACTATTCTTGCACGGTCAATCTCCCTTATGACTTGACGATTCATGTTTGCTCTTAAAATCGTAAAAATCAAATGCCTTGAATGTTAAAATGATCGCACTAAAAATGTTATCTTACAAAAAAAACTGTAAACATCTGTATATTGCAAAAAATATGGAACATATTGAAATGGTAAACATTGATAAACAAGCCAACAAAAAATTGTCAGCGCAAAAAAATTCCTTCGCATCCGAAGAAGGTGATGCAAAACTTTTGAATCTATGTGTATTTTAACATAGTAAATTGCCAACTACTCGTATCTTATCAAAAATCGTCTCTATACGTTTCATTTCTGATGAAAGAAAAAACCTAAAATTGCTTTTAATTGTTAAACGATTCTATATAAAGCCTACCGTGAAACTGAATTAATGTCGAATAAAAAATTTGCATCACATTTTCCTTTACAATTTCTTACAACAATAACATAAATCAATTATATAATGGCATACGCGGTACATTATTAAAACATTGATGAGGTTTATTTTCACTTATAATTACATGAATGGGACAATACTTGGTGACCACCAGAATTTCTATGTGGAGAAAATTCTCGATTAACAGGCTGAAAATTGGTGTAAACATGGTCGTACCGTAGAGATATTTGAAGGGGATACACAGACGCTCGTTTTTTCTTGTCTTACGTCTTTCGCATGGTATCAGCCGATTCCGGTATAATTATTCAGTATAGCCACATAAATGGTTGGCCTTAGGAACATCAATGAAGTATTAAAATTAAATTTAAAAAATGTAAGATTTTCGTCCACGAGCTAAAGAAGCGATAAAATGTAATTTAGTTAAAATATTCGTTATAAATATCACAAGAAACCATGTTGAACTTTTTCAATAATTCAAACTTGAAGTAAATAAATATGAATTATTATCAATATTTATTGCTGTTAAAAGATTTATATTAGAATTCATTAATCGGCTCGAACTTTTGGAAATTTCGATGAAATAACTTATAATTCATAAATTTAAATGCCTTAAATATACCGTTTCAAGTTAACGTTTATTAGGAAAACTTTTTTTTATATAATCAAGTAGGTCAACGATCGATCAAGATGCGAGATATACATTTTTTAATGAAAATTCTGTTATTAATTTATTCCAATAAGGAATGTTTCGATATTGAATATAGTTGTCCCGGTATTTTTACTCAAATTTCAAGTTCTTTCCGTTTTAATTGATATAATTCATTCAACACAACTGTGTTTCAAGCAAAGACGATTAACGCTGTAGCCTGCATTGATAAAAACATCAGAAGATGATATACCGGACAAAAGATTAAAATTTTCACTGACAGCCAGGCTCTGCTTAAAGCTATCAGCAATCCAATAACTAGGTCTAGACTGGTAAAAAACTGTAAAGAATCCCTGGCAAGAGACAACAAAGTGTGTATAATAGATAGATAGATATTTATTTTGTACTAGTGACAAGAAACATTTTTAGAAAAAGATGTATACATTGAATGGTACATGTCAAAAGTTCTCTGTAAAAATGTAATATAAGATAAGAGAAAGTCACCAAATATGGAATAGTATCCTAATATGGAATGCCTTCATTTCTCTAAGACTATAAGTATGAAACGCAACACTCGACCATCTTCTGTTTCATTCGGTCTACAAACTATCGCACCCACACCATCGAGTCAGTTGCGCGAATGCTTCACGTCTGGCAGGCGTGTTTTGTTTTGTTGTCGTGCAGAAAATTTTAAAGGTAAGTAATAAACGAGTATTACCAGCTTTTATGTTTGTTTACGTAAGTGTTATACTATTTAGTATTATACAGTTTCATGTTTCAATAACTCCAAATTTTAAGTCTGTTTTAAGGTCGAGCACTGATACTCATGTGTAATTGTATAATCTGAAAAATATTTCCTATTTCTATACACATAACAAACACACTCACAAATGTATATACCAGGTACTGTTAATGAATTTAAAGATTTAAAATATCCCCTACAGCTTTCACAAGTTTTACGCCAGCCAAAATTCTTACTGACCATTTCTGTAATACAAAGACAGTTTGACTGTGAGAACCTCGCCAAAAAACAATTCCAGATTATGTCAACGATGAATATAAATTCCCATAATATGCTGCTATCAATGTATCTTTGCTAACTACTTTTTTTAATTCCTTTAAAGAATAACAATGTCTACTTAATCTACCACAGAGCAGCTATACATGTTCCATTCAGTTCATATGCTCATCTATTGTGACCCCTAGAAACTTAATTTCTGACGAAAATGTAGTTACATTATTGTTAGTCTCAATATTATTAGGATACATAATTCCATTACGACTGTGTTTAAATAGAATGCATAGGGTGTCTTTTTGTTATTCATGATTAATGAGTTCCCTTCAAACCATTCAGCCACTTTTAAAATTACGGATGTTGTCTTAGTTTTCAAATTATTGCCCGGGAAGTAGTTGTTGCTTCTTAGTTGAACGGTCACTGTTTTTGAAAAATATTTTCCAAGAACTTATAAAACGTTAGAATAATTACTATTCTACGATATCTATAAAATAATTCGCGGCTCTGCAGATAGAAATCATTAAAGTAGTTACAATTACATGTATTCAAAGATAATTTTTATATTCAATAAAGCACACAATTATTCGTCTCGCGTTTACACTCAATTTTTTACGAATCATCCTCGGCATTATTGACCAACTACCATTAACACCGATTCGCCTTCTAAGGTGTAACGACCTTAATGCTTACCGATTTTTATTCTCTCTTTTTAAATTGTTTCTTTAATTAATCAAAAAGGCATTAGTTTTGAAAAGTCCAATGGAACAGTTATCGAAACTGCTAATGAATTGTATTTTTTTAAAAAGGCGTTAGGTACCTACATAGTCTCTTTGTCTTTTTTCGATTTGAATGAATTCTAATAGGATTTGATTCCTTAATGATCTAATGATAGTTTTTTTCAATAAAAGATTGTTATTAGATGGTAGATCTTTTATGGCCGACAACAGACTGTTTCTTATGATGAAGTAGTGAGACAGAGCACGTTTACTATTCATTTTAAAATAATTTACAAGCTGCGCAGATAAATGAATCGAATCAATTTTTGGTTCCCATGTTCCAACGAATGTGGAACCGATAGTTGAAAGCAAAATGGCGACTAACGAGTTGTCCGGGCGGGTGTTGGGTTCCTTTGCGAATTAATTAGTACAGAACTGAGAGATGTGTTATCAGAATGTAGGAAGAAACGAGCCAAACGTAATATCATTATTTGGGTTCGAAAATGGGTTTTGAGAAGGGGAAAATTTGAAGAACTTCTTTCTAAAGTACACTTGAAATTTTTTAAAAAAGATACAATTTTGCGTGATGCTGTAACTAATACTAGTCCAAACATTGACACAAAAACTGACATCAATCATTGAAAAAAACGAACAATTAAATACCACCTTTAAAATTGCTATTTATCAACACAAATTCATCAACATTTTATTTGTCAATTTCAATCTTGACCACAGATTATGGGTATGTCCACCCATATCTCTCTCTTTTTACTGTTCTCTGTCAAGCTTTCGTATCTGTTCTCTTCATAATCCGAGCTTATATATTAATTATTGTTATAAATATGACAAACTCTGCTAAAGCTTTGAAAGAAATGCGGCTAATATAGCCGCGCAGATCGTAGAATGGATTTCTGCGAAAGATTGAAGAATAAGCTGAACAGAAATGAGATAGCTCTTGGTACCATTCTTTTTTCTGACGAATCAACATTCACATTGAATGGAGAGGTAAACCGACAGAACTGTAGATATTGGTCAGCAGAGAATCCTAATTGGATGCGTGAGAAACATACTCAGTACCCTCAAAAGGTGAACGTTTGGGCCGGTATCATAGGCGACCATATTATTGGTCCTATATTTATAGATGGAAATTTGACAGATGAAAAATATTTAAATATGCTTAGAAATGAAGTTATTCCTGCGTTGGCAAACTTATATCCCAACGAAATCTATCCTAGCTTACCGAATGAAAATGTTTGGTTCCAGCTAGACGGGGCAACACCCCATTATGCTTTAATGGTAAGAACTCATTTAGATGAAATCTTCCCCAATAAATGGATTGGACGAAGAGGTACTATTGAGTGGCCAGCTAGGCCAGACTTTAGATTTTTTTCTGTGGGATTATCTCAAGAACAAAGTATATGCAACACAACCAACTAGCATTGTAGACCTCAAAGACAGGATAACTACAGAAATACGGAATATTTCACTTCAAACTTTAAACAAAGTTGAGGAGGAGTTCTATAGGAGACTATGCTATTGCCAACAACTAGGTGGAGAATATTTTGAGCATTTATTTTAATGTATTAAAATGAAATACATCAGGTATTTTATGTGTGTGTTTAATAACTGTAAAAATAAAAATTTCACCCTGTATAATTCATAATTGACCATACATTACTTATTTAGTTTGTTGGAATCGGTTCATTAAGAGAATTTCTAAAATATGCAAATATACATTAAAAAAACAAAACCGACTATGGCATACTTGCGTGAATCACCCTGTACATTTAAATTTATGTTTACATAACGCACAACTCAATTCAAAAGTTGACGTGTCTAGGCATTTTTTATAATTTTCCAAAATAATGACAAAGAATTTTATTCCATAAGTGGTTTCCACACTATACAGGGTTTAACAAAAAGGCAGGTCATAAATCATACCACATATTCTGGGGCTAAAAATAACTCGATCCAACCCAAGTTACCCTAGTACAAATGTGCATGCGAAAAAAGTTACAACCCTTCGAAGTTACCAAATGAAAATAGATTTTTTCAAATATTTCGACGTTGTTCGACATATTAGAATGAATAATCAAAAATTTGGGATCCTCGAAAAACTTTAAAATTCATTGAGTTTAATTTTTGTTACTGTTACTATTTTTGAAGCATAATGAAAAATAGGCCGTATCTCGATAAAAACTGATAATTGTAAAAAGTACTAGGGGGCAAAGAAGTTTCAAAAATAATGTGTTTGAATAATGGTGCCACAATAAGCATTAAATTGTAACGTACACAAAAATTTTGGGGTGGTTTAGGGGATCTCAACTCGCATAAATTTTTAACGGAGTGCAAAAATTCCTTAATTTTTTTAAGATGCTCTAATCATAAAGAAAGCCACTTGTCAACTTTCATTATAATATGTCGAACAGCTGTCGAAATATTTGAAAAAATCTTTTTTCATTTGGTAACTCCGAAGGGTTGTAACATTTTTCGCATGCACATTTGTACTAGGGTAACTTGGGCTGGATCGAATTATTTTTAGGCCCAGAATATTTGGTATGATTTATGACCTGCCTTTTTGTTACACCCTGTATAAATAGTATATTATACACCAAGGTGGTGAAGACTATTATTATTGACCGAGCACCAAGATTATTTCGCGAGTGGCTTTGACCCGAGCGGAATAAGGTGCGAGGTTCATAAATGTCTTCAACACCATGGTGTATATACAATTTGTTCCCCTACTAGCCAAATTTAAGGCAAAAATTAAAAATAATTCCCAATCGCACCACCAATAATAGAAAATTATTAACCACTAATACAGAAATTCAACTTCTCAGTTGGCTAGAAGAAGCATTAATTGTCAACTTCACAGCTAGTAGTGGAAAAAAGGTTTTTTTAGACACCCTAGGGGTACTATTAATTCGTCTTATTACTTCCTAGATGACCTTGACTCACTTGTACTGTGAAAAATATGTATTTATCTTAAAACCTTATCTTAAATCGGTCTCGCGAAAGGTATTTAATAAGAATACGGCGTTTCATAATATATGACACCATCATCGACGTGTTTCTTTTTGGTTTGATAACTTGACAAGAATTCCTGCTGTTGCAGTAATGTCCTAACTTCTTCTCGTCGTTAGATGTCCATATATCACAGTAATGGAAACAAGTCCCAGTCGCGACTATACGAAGTATACTTCGTTCCAAGGTATTTCGTTTTGATTTAGGCCTGCGTGATTGATTCAAGACCAAATCTTACAGCAGGTAGTCGTTATTACGATGACGATATCGTAACGTACTCGTTTCTTCGAAAAGTGAAAATAATAAGAGTCTAGGAGTATGATTATTTTATGAATAATATATTTGGCTAGTAAAATAATATGTCAGAGTAACAATAATCTGTTAATTAAGACAATGAATTAATTGTACAGGGTGATTCATAAGTAATGGGCCAAATTGTAAATCTACGTTCAGAAGGTCAAAATAATAATATTTTCATTAACAATAATGGGTCTTAGTCTGCTCCTTACTGAGGTACAGGATGTTAAAGCGAAAAAAATAAAATAGATTTTTGTTAATAGATCAGCTACTTTTCTA
>CAJUYG010005822.1:0-13171 GCA_910591675.1 Galerucella calmariensis
ATAGGTAGAGTAATTATGTTATAAACAATATATTTTGGAAGAACGTTGATAATGTGTTTTAACGTTCAGGAACTACACAAACTTCTGCTGGCAGAATAGCTGCGGTTTCAGAAAGTTTAAACGTTGTTGTTAAAACTGGTTTAAATGCATTGGTATATATTTTGGTATTTTATGAAGACTGCTCTGAAAGCATGGATGCAAATATGTTGACTTGTTTAATATAAACATCAAGCTGTTCCGAAGTATAAACAAAGTTAGTTGTTTGGATTAGTTTAGAATCACACACATAAGCTTTTGATGTAGGGCTCAAATAATATATAAGTAAAAACACCTACACATACGTAACTAGTATTGACTGATTAACTTGAAATACAAAATATATGAATAGAAGATGATCACACACATTAAAATTCAATGTCCACTTGAATGTTCAAATTGTTTCTTTTCTCAGCTATGGCTTTACTATTTATTGAGTTACAATATATACTAGTGAGTTGTTTCATGTCTTGTCGAGTGGAAATTCGAGTTTAACTAAATCAAATATTTCCAATACATAAAATTCTGACAAAAATCACTAATTATACCAATTTTTATGAAAGGTGATGTGAAAGACTGCAATAACTATCGTGGAATAACATTAATTAGCACCGCGATGAAAATGAGATCATTAAGAAATGCACAAAACTAAGTAA
Source organism: Galerucella calmariensis (assembly GCA_910591675.1). Lineage (NCBI taxonomy): Eukaryota > Metazoa > Arthropoda > Insecta > Coleoptera > Chrysomelidae > Galerucella > Galerucella calmariensis. Next base: position 693 of record CAJUYG010005822.1, read on the forward strand.
AAAAGTATGTGTAGGACATTTGCAATTGTGCAGGGTAGACATCAGTGAAGGAGCATTTGCAGACGATGTTATATTGATAGCAAAAAATAAAAAAGAGCTACAAGAAAACATAAATGTGTGGAATGCAATGAAAATAAACAAAAACAAAACAAAAATTATGGTCATTGGAGACGACAAAAAGGAAATAAGTGTGAGAAAAGATACAGACAAAATAGAGCAAGTTGAAGATTTTCATTACCTTGAAACAATAGTAGTCGAAAACGGAAAAACTAAGTAACAAATTAAACTATGTCATGAATACTATAGGACCCTGCAATAATCTTACGGGAATTGGGTTTCTATCAAATTGTCTGAATTTTTGATTTTACATTGAGAGTTTATATTGGCCAACTCGTTGAATTCAAATCATTTTAGAATTGGAGAAAATGTTAGTAAAGTTGACAAACTCGCAATAACAAAATAGAATATTTTCTTCTTTATTCTACTTTGACAGTGAATGGACAGCTTTCAACTGTCAATTTTGCCAATCTGATATTAGAATTGAATTCAGCGACCTCAAGAACCCAAAATCTCAATGTCAACAGATAATATTTACTTTTCTATTCTTCGTTGACAGTGAATTGACAGCTGTCAACGGCCAATTTGTCCAATCCTCAAAAACATACCCTATATATTAGAATATATTAGAATAATTAGAATGATTAAAATATGCTTTTGACATCTGTAATTAGTATTGAAAATGAATAGTTTTGCAACGGGCCTGGGGAGCTTTGGCAGCTCCGTAGCTGCTCATTTTGGCACTATGTGACTATGGAGACTTTTGTTCAGGATGACAAAATCTACAACATATCAAAAAAAAAAGACAATATGACAGAAACCCAATTTCCGTAACATTATTGCAGGGTCCTTTATTAACAAAAAAGATAAATCTAAAGAAACGAAATTAAAAGTATTTAAAACAATATATCGACCAATACTTATGGATGCCAAACATGGGTGTTAACAACAACAACAAAAAAGTGAAATACAGGCGACTGAGATGAAATATTTAAGAAAGGTGAGAGATGTAATAAAAGAGAATAGAATGAAAAACATAGATATAGAAAAGACCTGGGAATACAATCAACCTTAGAATTTATAGAAGAAAGACAACTACAACTGGTGGGGACATTTACAATGTCTGGATGAACGAAGACGTAGACGGGAGAGTAGCTGCAACACGCCCTACACCACTGAGTGGTAGAAGGGCTTTAAGATTATATATAAAATTCTAGACATGTTAAGCTAGATCTAGTTGGCCATTGAAATATATTTTCCCATCCAATACATTTATTTCGATACCTTGAATTCAAATTCAAATAACCGCTTTTAGTTGGTTAGGATCCATTTTCTTGTTTCCACTTTCAGGTTAGGAAATGAAGCTCAAAAAATGGCAAATCATCGCAATTTTTTCGTCCAGCACTCCACTTTTTAGTTCATTTTCTATATCGTGCCTTATTTGACTTTAAATCTTTCAAATTATGCATTTGAAGAAAAAATGCTAATCACCAACATGCCGTCGATATATCGGTTCCTATTAATCGTAGAAAAATTAAAAAACGAGAATTTTTATTGTTATTTTATAATTTTAAATTTTAATCATTACTTTTTTTTGATAAAATGCATTATATGCAAATTAATGCAAATTTTTTTAACTATTCGCAAAAAACCCTTCCATCCTCGAGATAGGGTGGCAATCACCCCCAAGGTTTTAACGTACAGATATAGGAAATGATCCTTGGGAAAATTTTAAGTGAATCCATGCTGGACAAAAAAATTGCGTGCCAAAATGCATCATTTCCCGTACTAATAGAGAAATTTCAAAACCCTTGGTAAAAAATTTTAACAATAAAATATTCCTGTTTCATTCTTTTACCTTTGGCATAGAATAATACGTCTTATTACACTTCTAGTCATTGTTCGGAGCCTATAAGAATATCTCCCTCTTCGAATGGTCATCAAAAAGTCGTAACATTGATCATTACCAACCAAATAGTTTCATTCAACAGAACAAAATCTCAATCACAGCAACGTCTAAGAGCACAATGTCTCGTAAATAACAGAAATGAACTAAACCTACCCTGGGACGTTCACAGTCAATGTGGACTAGCAAATTAAGTAAATTTTGCATGGTCAATCAGAAGCAATATTTCAATAATAAGAATCAATGGTCCGCTAGCGGGTAGGTCAAGACCCGAAATAATGTATGGCTTTTTATCTTTTCAGCTTTTCAATCCCCAATGGGACCTTGCCGCTTACTGTTATTTCAACGTGAAACGGTGCAAATTAATTTTACTCACAACTATAACTATCGTTCCGACTAATAAATATACTGCACATGTAGACATTTTAGTCAAAGAGGCTACTGAAAAAGCCTATTATCCGTTCTGGAGCTCGGTCTATAGCCTTTTCGCCTGTATTTGGACTGGAGATTTTCCAAGTAAGCTGCACTAAGTTTCTTCTTTCATTTTCGGACTTCTGTTACAATAAGGCTTCTAGGGATAGCACAAAATGGTTTGAGTCTGATAATAGGTAATATGGGTGCAGCTTCTTTTTTGCGAGACCATCATTTCTGACCTAGCTCCCATAACAAAGTTCTTTTGTAGTATTTGGCTAGTTGCCTAATGGATTGTTTGCAGTTCCAGACTTATAAGTTATAAATTTCAGAACATTTAAAGCAGCGTGACTCTCAGACGCAAAACATTTCTGGCTGAGTAGATAGTACAGGCAATGCAGCTCAAGAAATAACAAAACCTCGCAATTTTTCCGTCCAGCATAGATTTGCATAAAAATTTAGTATTAGGCTCATTTCATCCTCTAGTTCATTTTCTATATCATGCCGTTGTACGTTTTATGTTTTTTAAGGGAATATAAGTTCTAATGTTCCAACTCCAAAAATCAACCCTTGTTTAGAGCTTGATATGAAAAAATTATTTTTTCTCCGATTGGCAGCAAATATTAATTTTGCTGACACATATCAATCAGCAAAGTATTACTTTTCCTGCCTAGGCAGCAAAGTGATTATACTCAATTGGAATAAAACATTTGACGTAAATATTTATTAGCAATTATTACATAACACTTTTAACAAGAATTTAAAAACATATGTTTAGTTGTTATTAACATTGATGGTAAAATTACTACAATTTTGAACGGATAGGCCACCTTTACTTTCCTCAGATAATTTGCAAATACAATATCCTCCTATATCATTATGAACAATCGGAGAAAAAATTATATGTTCAACTCGGTAGCAAAGTAGATTGACTGCCGAGGCTGAATTCAGCTGAGGCAGTCAATCTTTGCTGCCTAGTTAAACAAATAACTATATCCTAAAAAAATAATTTCGTCTTGGGGGTTGATTATTTTTAGAGGAGAAAAATTACTCCTTATTGTCAAAAATTATAAAATAACATTGTAAAATTTTCTTCAGTATTTTCGGAGTTATTCTAAAGAAAATGGTGAAAAATACGGAAGAATCATTTTCTTTTTGAACTCGATTCTTTTAAATTAGCATTTCAGATTGATCAATCTTCTTGGATGTATTGATAACACATATAGAGAGAATCACAGAAGGGTGAAGATCAATTTTAATTAGGGAAGTTGTTTTCACTGATTTTTTCGTAGAAAAAAGTAAGTATAGACACCGACCCTTTTTGATCATAAATCGCCCAATTTTCATGATAAAGACTTTCTTTAGCTATTTGTATAACAAGGGAGGATAGAGGTAAGCAGAAAAAGATTTTCCACGAAAAATGCATAATTTGACTTTGAATCTGTCAAAATAAGCATTTGACGAAAAAAGCTAACCATTAACATGATGTATCTCGGTTCGTATTGGTTGTAGAAAAATTATAGAACAAGAATTTTGTTTATTTTTTTTGAAAGCTACAATTCTGCTTTTAATAGTATTTTTCGAATTATTCACAAAAAAAAACCTTTAAAAACGTTGGAAGGCTGTTACTTTCAACAACGAAAAATTTGAAAAATATTAGTTTCACGAAAAAAATGTTGTGAACATTTTTTTCTTAGAAATACTATTTCCATCAATCCCTGTAATTGAAATGAAATAAACCCCACGAACAGCGGCATGATATATAAAATTATCCTTGGGCTGTTCCCTACCTTCTATGAAAATTTCAAGTAAACTCATGATGGACAAAAAATTGCGAGCCAAAATGCTTCATATGCTGTACTAAGAGGCGGTTTTTGAACATGCATAAACCTAGGCAGAAACATCTATTGCTAATAGCTTAAAATATTGAGTGTTTCCCATAGATATTGATATCCCAGTATTTGCATCTGTAACCCCAATTTCTATTTCTTCGTTTTATTCTTAAATCACGCTCGTTTATAAACAACGTCAACATAATCCTGTATAAAATACGTGAACATCTTCATGAAATGGTTTGCTCCAACCTTAGTATATGAAGCTGGCCTATTGTCTATATGCATTTTCTAGAGTGGTCAACGAACCATATCGAACCATCCAATTTTCGCTGTTCGTGGTTCGGCTACTCCTTAATGGATACTTTGAAAGTTTCCAGATGTTTTCGCCGAAGTTTTGGTATTTTAATCAACATCAAAAATCAATATGGAGCAAAAAGTTGAATAACTTTAAAAATCTGACTGGAATTGTATGCGTTACGTTACGATCTTTTTGTTGAACGTAAAATTCTATCGTGCAAATTGTTCATGTTGATGACCCGAATTGCGAGTTCAAAATTATCTAACGAAGTTGGGAGCGCTTCGGGAGAATAACAACAGTCATGTCCGTGCATAATTTTGTGTGTAAATAAAGTCGGATTTTGAATAAATAACTAAATTGGAGTGACATGAATTAATGTTTGCTTCTACAGTTAGGTAGCAATTTCGTGCGTAGGCGAAATTTATATTGGGATAATTCAGACAACCAATAAAATAAATAATACCAATGTTCACAGTGGAGAAATTACTTCTTATTTCTCAGTAGGTGTTATAGTCTGGAGCAAGAGGCACAGAAGAATCAATAACTGGCTAGGACATTCGAAAATTGTATTCTAGGTTGAAATTAGAATGAAAATTCAATAAGTATAAAGTGAAATATTGAAATAAGGGTGACGTTTAGGGGTTGGGAATGTTTTTTCTCCTACGACCACCATACAAAACACTATTTTGCACATTGGTTCTAATACGCAAAATAAACAATTTCTCATAGCAACAAAAGTTGTGGGAAAAGTGGCATAAGGCATATCCAAAGAGTCATAAAGCATAGCCAAAGTGACATTAAGCATACCCATAATACCTACAGCAAATTTTCATTCTGATATTAATCTGTGGTATATAAACAATAACCCCGCAATACAGTTCGACTTCTAATTTATTTATTGTCAAACTGTCGCACTGAAGGCGCCATCTTTGCCACAATATACTTATTATAGTTTCATCAGTTTTCCTTTATTTTTCATGTGAGTAATTTTTATAATGGATTGAAAATACACCCCTGAAAATTGAAGAAAAGGCAGACTTATTTAGCCAATATTCATTGTGTACATAGAAGGCATATGAAACACTAGAAAAGCCTCCATCATAAGGTCAATTCATTCAATGCTGAAGTCAATTATAAATATTAAACAAGGTATAGACATTTCCACTTATCCAAAGCTTCGTGCTTTATTTAAAAGGAAATCCGAAGGGTACTCACCGAAAAAGTCGAAAACTCTGACCCCATATGATATTGATCGATTTTTGATAGAAGCACCTAACAATGAATATTTTTATAAATTTGGAGGATTTATTTTTTAAACAATTTTCTATACTCGATTTTGATTTGTACAGGTAGCGATAATTATCGAAATAAATGGAGATGCCGCAGATCTTTATTGTGGAAAACCAGTGACATCGAAGATCTGAATTCCGCTGCAATTATGAAACTCAATAGGCTTTGTCATGTTAGAAAAAGTACTTATAAAAAAGTACCGTGTACAGCACAGTCATTTCTTTGATTTCTGAATAGTGGTCGTTTTGAATGAGGTTCGTAGGAAAAATACAGTGTGCAGCATGGGCGCAAATCCTAATTAGCACTTTTGCGCACTTGTTACACAATATATTATTTTTTAGATTTTCGGTCGTTTCGGCGTTTGTGTACATGTTATAAAATGTATGAATGAAACTAGTATACAGACAAATTAACGCAAAAATAGAATTTGACATCAGTCTACTGAAACTTGAATAAACCTTAGCAAGACACGAATAAGTTTCAGTGACACCAGCCTACTATTACTTTGTAATCAAAACAAGGTATCACATAGAATATTGATTTCTTTTCTGCAAATTTATTGGTTCCGCGACTAAAATTTAAGAGTAAAAAAGTTTTGCAGGACAATGGAGATTTTAAATATTATCTTTATTTCATAAAACTAAATTTCAAAAAAAATGTATATCAAATGTAGTAATGGTTGAAAAATTACCAGTGGTTAGTTATAGCCTTGAGTAGGGTTATAGCGAGTGCACGGAAATATAAAAAAAGTCAAGTTTCCATCTTCACTAAAATTTGAGAAAAAAACAGCACCTTCAAGAGCGATATATCGGATGCTGATGGGCTTAGAAAATGTTGTAATAACTAACACAAATCATAATTTATACCGGCAATCACATCTTGAATTATGAAGCACCCTGTATATTTTGAATATATATATTCAAAAGTGATAATAAAATAAACTTGTCGTTTATTTACGTAATCACATCGTATCAGCAAAACGAGCATATTATCCTTTCCGCTCACAGCTTTTAATCGTATTGTATACGTTCACGCCATCTTATCATAGGCCGAGTCAAATTTTAAATGGCATCAAATCTAGTTGACTATTATTATTATTGTTATAATCCAGTCAAGGAGGTAATTAATTCGAAAATAATGGCAGCCTGTTAAAGTAAATTGAAGAATTTTGTTAATGAGGGTGTGTAAAATCCGATAATACAACTTTGGAAGTGTAGACCTTAGAAGGGGGTGGGGAGGCACCCATAGTAGGGGGGAGGGCAAAATAAACCTATCTATTAGAAAAATTGCCTGTTTTTGAAACTGAAGGTTCTCTTCAGTTTTCCGTGAGGTGCACCACTTTCGAGATATTGGGTATGGAGAATTTTATCATTTTAAGCGATTTTTTGAAAAAAAACGAAAAATCTGTTTGTGCTTAAAAAATCATATAGAATCAATTGAAGCAGGTTAAGATGACAATTAAATTGAGATTTTTTTTGGTACGATTGATGCAATGGGAGATAAGGCCCTTTAAACCCGTGGGTTGGGCTATCTATCGGGCGCGTCCCCAGGTGGCGGATAGGGGAACGGCCAAGGGACTGCGTCGTCGGTCCCTTGGTCAGTGGCAGAAATAAGTAGGGTGAGGGGAGCTAAACCTCCCCAAAAGCCTTTGCGAAACATGCCACCGCGGACCAGCCTACCCAAGCTAAGGTGTAAGGAATCGTGCTGACAGCTGAATGGCCGCAGGGTGATATGCGGTCACGAACGATCCCCTTGGGGAACCGGGCGGAACCCCATTGTAATTAGCCTTCCTCTGGTAATGCGGGGCTCTGCCAGAGGTGACCAACCCTTCCCTTGCTGCTCGTGGGAACACACATGGAAAAAACACGAAAAACTGTAACAAATCCCGAGGCTGGACAGAAGTGCTCACCTCAATCGAAAGCAGTAGCTGGGGATGGGCAGAAATGTCCACCCCAAAATACTGCACAGAATGAGGCTGGACATGGAAGATCACCTCGTGATGATAAAACACAAAGGCCTAGGCGAAAGCGCATTTGCGGCGCCGAGGCCAAAAGGAGGAAGAGAGCGAAGGAATCAGGGGTGGCAGCAACTATAAATGCACCCCCCTCTTCCCCCACTCCACCTCCAACAGCAAAGGCACTTCCTGCGGCCGGCGCCAAGAGCTCCGCTTTGAATAAAGGCATGGAACCGGCTGCCCCTGCAGGAAAGCGCCCTCACATGAGCACCTCCACGGAGGGGACTCCAAGAAGGCTGAAGAAGCCGCGCAGCGACAGAAATGTCGCCGCGCCTTCCAAAACCTTTTCGGATGCCGCCTTGAGGCACCTCAAGGTTGCTATTATAGATGAGACTAACCCGTACGGTAAGGTTACTGCAGAACGGGAAAGAATCATCAAAAATAAACTGCTAGAGGAACTGGACAAGATTATCTTCTCCGCCTCCAGCAGCAACAGCAAAGCGCCCACGTTTAAGTCGTGGACATACTCCGGTGAAATCATCAGAGTGGTCTGCGATGACGACGGGACGCTAGAGTGGCTGAAAAAAGCCACAACAAACCTCAAGCCGTGGGAGGAGGCATCGCTGGCGATCGTTAGTGTGGATAGGCTTCCTAAGCTGACCAAGGCCTCGCTCTGGATCCCGGAGGACGTCCACAAGACGACATCCGGTGAAAAAGAGAGGGTTCTTGGTCGGCTTAGGGCGCAGAACCCTGATCTGACGGTGGCAAGGTGGTGCACTTTCCACCATGAGGTAAAGGTGAACCCAGAAGGACACCTCTTCGTCTTCGGAATTGGAGACGAGGATATGGCTGTCCTCAAGAAGAAGTCGATGAGGATGAGCTATGCGTTCACCTCATTGACTATTAGGGTAACAAGGAAGGAAGCAGGGGGCACCTCTGAAGACCCGAGGTCCTTGGTAGTCGAGCCACATAAAGTGGACATTGACCCCAAGGCCACCACGGGTCCCGAAAAGGACGTCGAAACAGTCGATGACCTGACGGAGGAGGCACCCGAAGACAACGAGGTCGTCTCTCCCCTAGCGGAGGAGCAGATGGACCTCTAAAGATAATCCAACTCCATGCAACCTACTCATGGGCAAGGACGTTGGAAAAAAGGTGAATGTTATACAATGCAACCTCCAACACAAAAAGGCGGCAACGGCAACACTATGTCGCCGCCTTGATGTATTGGAGGATGCAATAGCTTTGATCCAGGAGCCCTGGATAATAAAGACCAAAATTACTGGTTTCAGTAGCCTAACGGGTCAAATTTTCAGCCTACCAAGCAATCAGCAACCTAGGACAGCTATTTACGTCCCAAGGAAATACAGAGTCTCTCCGATGGCACAATTCTGCACCTCAGACCTTACTGCGGTTAAAGTGGAATGTCCAGATGGAAAAGGCAAATATACGGCGTTGGTACTCGCATCGGGGTACTTACCTTCAGATGCAGCCACCCTACCACCGACTAAAGAGATGGAGGTACTAGTGGATCACTGCCTCAACCACAGAGTGGAGCTGATATTGGGTTGCGACTCAAACTCACACCACTTGAGCTGGGGCAGCAAGGATATCAACGCCCGAGGTAAGTCTCTTTATGAATATATAATTAGGAAAGATCTAACAATCTTAAACAGAGGCACGGAGCCGACATTTATTAACGCCCGTAGCCAAACATTAATAGATATTACGCTGGCGACAGCCAAAATATCAAACAAAATTCAGGACTGGCAGGTGTCGGATCATATTTCTATGTCAGACCACCGCTGGCTGACCTATACGGTAAGCCAGGATCTCAGGACCACTGTAAAATCCCGTGACCCGAAGAGGACGGATGTAGCTCTCTACAATCGACTCTTAGAAGGTGCTCTGCGGGAAACAGAGGTCCTGACTCCCAGCAATAATGAGGAACTGGAAAGGTACACAGTATCTATCCAAAACAAAATAGACATTGCCTATAAGGAATCCTGTCCCATGAGGATGGTTCAGACAGGTGGCACGACCAATACCTGGTGGTGCCCTGAACTGGAACACCTCAGAAAGACAGCGAGAACGACCTTTAACAAGGCAAAACGAACAAAACTCGAAGAGGACTGGGGAATGTATAAAGCCAACCTCAAAGAGTTCAAAAAAGTCTGGACAAAAGCAAAGAGAAGCCTGGAGAGCCTATTGTGAGGCAGTCGAAGACTTCCCACAAATTTCTAGGCTACAGAAGGCACTCTCAAACGACCACCATAAGAGTATCGGCATCCTGACAAGGGAAAATGGCGACAAGGCCGCCAACCTTCAAGAGAGCGCTGAGATTCTTATGGAAACTCACTTCCCAGGTTCTGTCTTTCCTGGAACGTCAAACTGGACGGAAGTACCAACAACACCCTCACAATACGACTGGCAATCTGCTAGTGCAGTAATTGATGAGGACAAGATAAGGTGGGCCATATCGGGCTTCTCCCCCTTCAAGTCACCAGGACCTGACGGAATAAGACCAGCCCTACTTCAATGGGGAATGGATATTCTTATGCCGCACCTGGTTGGAATTTTCAGAGCCTCTTTAGCTCTGAGGTATATTCCCAGTAAGTGGAGAGAAGTACGAGTGGTATTTATACCCAAACCAGGTAGGATGGACTACACCTTACCAAAAGCATTCCGACCAATTAGTCTCACATCGTTCTTTTTAAAAACAATGGAGAGGTTATGCGAGCGGTATATAAGAGATGAAGTGCTAGTTCACAACCCACTTCATCCAAATCAGCATGCATATACTCCGGGAAGGTCCACTGATTCGGCCCTTCACCAAGTGGTTGGCAGAATCGAAAGATCATTGGACAACAAAGAATCCACCCTGGGTATATTCATAGATATTGAGGGAGCGTTGGATAAAACAACCTTTCCAACAATTACCCAACAACTCAACTCCAGGAATGTACCTCTGGTAGTAGGAGAATGGATACTCAAGATGCTCTCTAGTAGAGCAATAAGTATCAATGTAGAAGACATCACAGTAAGAGGACTGGTCATGAGGGGATGTCCACAAGGAGGAGTCTTATCACCCCTTCTGTGGAACATAGTCCTAGACACCCTGATTAATCACCTCAACAACAATGGATTCTACACAATTGCATACGCAGATGACATAGTTATCTTGCAGACTGGCAAATTTGTGAACACACTGTGCGACAGAGCGCAGGATGGGCTTAAATTAATTGAAAAATGGTGTAAGGAACACTCACTGTCGATCAACCCCAGAAAGACTGAGATGGTTCTTTTCACCAGGAAAAGAAGTTTATCGGGTTTGAAACCTCCCGAAATCTTCAAAAGCAAACTAAACTTTTCGGAAGAGGTGAAATACCTTGGTATTACCCTCGACAGGAAACTAACATGGAACTCTCATCTACACAACAGAGCAAAAAGAGCATATGTGGCTTATGAGCAGTGTCGGAGGACAGTGGGACGCACATGGGGTCTGTCACCCCGTGTGGTCACCTGGATCTACACTGCAATAATAAGACCCATGTTAACGTATGGAGCAATTGCATGGGGACCGAAAGTTCTACAAGCAACGGCCATCCAAAAATTATATCAAATACAGCGAATGGCTTGTCTGAACATCACAGGAGCCATGAGAACAACACCAACCGCAGCAATGGAACTAATTACTGGTCTGACCCCTCTGGACCTGCACGTCAAGGAGGTTGCGTTAATGGCCATGGTACGATTGCGCACGGCTGGTGTAAACCCCGAAGTAGGAGTGGGCCAATTGAGGTTGAGCCTATGGCAGGAAGCGCTCACTGCGCTACCTCTGCTGCAGGCAGCCAACGATGCAATTGAACCCAGGTTTCTGTTTAACAAACCCTACAAAATTCAAATAAAACAGAACACAGAACCAGACGCTGCAAATGCAATACGCATTTATACAGATGGTTCAAAAATGAAAGAAGGCTCAGGATGTGGAGTTTACTCGAGAGCACTGAGCCTCAAGATTAAGCGGGGAATGGGAAACAATACCAGCGTGGTTCAAACAGAACTGGCTGGTATCTCAATTGCCACAAAAGAACTAACTAGAAGAGGAATTTCTGGAAAAAACATAACAATCTGCACTGATAGTAGACAAGCCCTATTAGCCTTGAACAGACAACGTGTTATATCGAGGCTAGTACTAGAGTGCCACCAAGATTTAGCTGACGCCTCGGCAGATAACAATATTATCCTGAGGTGGGTTAAAGGGCACGACAGGAGTAAAGGAAATCGCATTGCTGATTCTTTAGCCAGGGAAGCCGCTGGACTGAAAATTCTAGGACCCAGTGACACCTACGGCCTAACGACTTCGACAATTGCGGAACTAGCCAAACGTTACACCCATGCTCAATCCCTTAAGAGATGGGATGGAATCAAAGGATGCAGTCTTGCCAGGATCACCCTGGGCGACCCTGGAAAGCTGGCGCCGAAGAAATATTTGGCGATGACCAGGAAAAACCTACGTTTAACAGTAGGATTTCTGACTGGTCACTGTCAACTAAGGAAACACCTCCATACTATGGGGTTAGTGGACACACCTCTATGCAGGATGTGTGAACAGGAAGATGAAACTGTCAGGCATGTCTTATGCGAGTGTCCGGAGTTATCGTCAATAAGAGAGTGTGTGTTCGGTGAGTCTTGGCCTACACCTGCCGATATAAAGGAGATGTCTCC
>CAJUYG010005823.1:0-13170 GCA_910591675.1 Galerucella calmariensis
AACAGTTAGTCAGTCCTCAATTGAATGACAATGAATAATTTTTTCAATAATAAGAGAGTCTTTTCACTAAAGTGAGCTTTTTTATATATTACCAAGCTTTCGGAGAATTTTGTTTTCATTTTGGAGGTTAGAATATTGCAATAGAAGAAAAAAGATCAGGAATTGGAATCAATTGAAAACTATCAATGTTCATCCATCAATAACGAAAAGAATATGACTATTTTACAATATTCTACTAGTTAAACTGGACGCGCTAGGGTTTCATCCAACACTAATAAATCTCCTTAATTCATATCTATCGGATCGACCACAATTTGTAAAATGTCTTGATTATAGTTCAACGGTTTTTTATCAAACCTCTGGAGTACCTCAGGGCTCTGTCTTGGGGCCATTTCTTTTTATTTTATATGTTGATGATATTGTGTCTAAAACTGACGTAGGTAAAAGCTTTGTTGTATGCTCACGATCTCAAGTTAATTCGCAGAATCGATTCTATCTATGATTGCATTAAACTCCTAAATAATGTCGAGCTACTGAATGACTGGTCTGTAGAAAACCTAAATGTCAGTGAATGCAGTGTCATGTATTTTTGCAGGAAGGAGTAAGGCATTGTGTTGCAATATAATTTAGATAACCTGACCTAATTAAATAACTTGGTGTTTATAACGATCCTAAGCTAACTTTCATTGCAAGGGCTTATCGCATTCTCGGATCCGTAATTATTAGAAACATGGGACTATTTGAATATTTTACTACAATGAATTTACTGTTTTTTGCATTTATACGGACCTAACTGGAATATGTCAGTGTTATATGGAATCCCATTTATAATAAAGGTACACATTTCTACAATCGAACGTATCCAGAGACACTTCTTTAAGTCATCATGTTTCATTCTGGATGGTTTGTATTCGGCTCGGAATATATCGCAACAGTATCTACTTTTATGATCGATTTGGTGCACACAGTCTGCTGAGAAGGCGGTCTGTATTATTTTTACATAAAATTGTTCACCTGAAATTAGACTTTAATGATCTAGTAGCCATGTTAGATTATCATGTTCCTAGGTTCAATTCCTGCCATAATCAGCTGCCTTTTCAACAAACTTATCGAATTTATATATACAAGTCTTCACCTCTACACTACCTAATTGAAAATTATTCTAATATAGAAAAATCTGTTGACATTTCAACCTGCAGCCAATTGTCAATTAGACATTATTGTTTAGAAACCTTGATCGATCTTTGATGCGAAACATGTTTTTTCTACTAGCGTGCGAAAAAGTCCAATTTTCCGCAATAGTGCGGAAAGTGAATTTGTTGACTGAAAAATTAATAAATTTATTAAAATTCTGGAATAATTTCTAATGAAAAAAAAAATGATTTTTCCATTAATTTCTTAATGGCCCTGGTATAAGCCTTATCAAATGAATGTCAAATAATAATAGTTAATTTGCTGATGTGCGTTTGATAATGAATGTTGATATTCATTCACGTTCCGCGAGACGAAAAGAGACGAAAATCATGGTTCGAAAAAGCAAAAGCTCAAAAGAAGTTGATCAAAACGAGGAACATTTGCTTCTTCGTTGGATATTTTGGCCTCATCGTAGCCGTAGCTGCAATTGGCCAGCCATTCTGACAAATACTGCCAAAATAACCCAAGACCTTATAACGTCACTTGTCCCAAGGTCAAACGCGTGTTCCAATTACCCTAATATTTGTTTAACTTTTTATTCAGCTTTGTGACATGTATATTCAAAACAAAGCTGCACAAAGTGGAAAATTATCAGTAAGCTTTTAAATAAAATATTTGTTTTGAGATTTAAGCATCTACTGAATAGGCCCATTGAATTTAAAAACTTGCCTATTGTTGTTACTGATATATAAGTTTGATATTTTAGGCATCATTTGTTATTAAAACTGAAACTGCTGATTGTCCCAATCTAAAATCAACAAGTGAACATTTGCTACATTCCCAGTTTTTCCGAAGTTTTATTTCGAGCATCGACATATTATATTACTTGAGCAACTATAAAAAGTTTCAAATGGAATTTACATCTAGTAGCTTCAGTCCAAGCTTCGAAAAAGATGCATGGCGGCCTTGGCACCATATTTATTCTAATTGTAGATCGGGAAAAAGTGTTTCTCACAATCCCACTCCGAATCGCACAGGTATGTATTAATGGGGTAAACAGTCTACTGAGACCTTGAGAAACTTTCGTGTCCCCTTGTTTCACTCAGCTCCTGAAAAGTCTTATGTACTATTTCTATAACCATTACCTTAATTAAAAGATACACATCCCAGTTTCAATAGAACATTAGAACTGATACCGCAAAAGACTGTTTCCGAAAGGCTGTTTCGGCCTCTTACCACAGTATAGAAACGAACCAGTATATTATCTCGTGACGAGCTCTCTGTGACCTTCGACGTCGTTCGGATGTGTTATATTATCTATGGTTCGGATGAGTATCTCATCTGGCGGCCAGTGCTGTGCTGCGATCCAACCAAAGTGCCAGCGGTAAATTTGCAAATAAAATTATTTATTACAGCTTATAATATTTTTACGGGTTTTCGGTATTATTTTCATGGTTTATAAGCATTTTTTTGCAATGGATACCATTAAAAAGAAGAAAACGGATATTGTGTGTGTAATTCGTGGATGTAACAATAAATATTATAATTGTGATGGAAAATTCCACCGTTTCCCGAAGGATCCAGAAAGGTGAGAAACTGTTAGTATAATACTTTATTATTTGATCTTCATATTACATTTATGAGCCCTAGTTTCATGCATTGATGTGATTTATTATGCGATAGCATGCGATAGGCCTGACTTGACGCTAAAACTATGATCTCTATACAATAGTAATCATTGTTTATGTGGTGCTTATTTTGAACCAGACATGATTATGCAACCTCATAAAAGAAAACTTCTTTTAAAAAAGGCTATTCCAACAATATTTTTTCCATCAAATACTGCAATGCCCAAAGACTTTCAGATAAATGATTCATTGGAAAAGAATTTTTTCTACTAACGTGCAGTAAGTGAATCTTTTCCGCACTAAAAAGCGTGCGGAAAGAGTCACTTTTCCGCACTAGTGCGGAAAGTAAATTTATTGACATTTGAGGAATATACTGACATTTGAATATTCAAAATATGTATTTTGTATATCCAAGTTTACCAAATGACTGAAAAATTAATACATTTATTATAATGCTGCTATAATTTTTAATAAAAAAAAAACTTATTTTTCAATAATTTTTTGATGGCCCTGGTATAAGCCTCATCAAATGAATGTCAAATAATAATAATTAATTTGTTGATATGTATATAATGAGAAATGTTGATTTATGATTACTTTTGGGTTCTTTCCGCATGCTAGTAGAAAAAATAGTGTACCTAACACGTGCGTAAAGTGACTTTTCCGCACGCGATTGCTGGCCGAACTCCGCTAAAGCGTCGTTCGGCCATCTGCAATAGCGTGCCGAAAAGTATCACTTTCCGCACTAGTTAGGTAAACTACTATTGCTCGCTACTTTTGTGGATATTTAATTAAAAAATGTTCGTAAATTCATAAGTACCTACATGCAGCGTATATGAGACGTATTCACAAGCGTATCAGAATTTAGACGATTCGTCTTTATACTGTTACCTTAGAGCTTATGAAAATACGAATAAGAATACTTTTGGAAACTTGAATATGCCGCATGAAAATGTTGTATAATACATATCATTATTAGAAACATTATTCCAAATGAATTTCGAGAAAGTTGCTACGGAAGATAATATTGTTGAATCACTCATAAATATTAGTCAAACAACAGAGTTTGTACATCCTTGTGTTGATTTTCCAATAAAATATTCAATAAAACTTCTCTCCAGGGTACATATTACACATTGAAATTTGCCGATAAAATTTTTAAAAATCATAACAAAATGAAAATTGTAATATGGAAAAACCTATAAATATTTTGTATAAGACTATTATTCTATTCACTCATCAGTGTACTGTTCTACAATATTTAAGAAAAAACATTCAACACGTTCAAGTCATTTTAAAACTTATGCCACCTACGCCTATGGTAAAATGAATCGTGAAGCGATCCGCTCAAGCAGGTCATCAAAAGCTCTGGCAATTTATGAATGAAATTTATGAGAGTTATAAATACTACTGGTTCGTGTTTATACTGTGCTCTTACTTTGCTATTTCAGCTGCTATTTCTCTTCCTCCCCATTCCAATATATTCTACAACCAACAGTAAGTTTGCTTTGCGCTTGCCTGGTTCATTGAGTGTTTCTAGGAAGTCCAATAAAAATTCAAAACTAAAAAGCTTCTGTACTTTCCCTGTGATATATTCCCTTATTTTTTTCATATTTTTTGGAAAATAAAACTATTTTTCGACTTTTGGCAAGCTTCCAAAACATTTAAGTGAAAATATAAAAGAAGATTGTGGTTTTATTTACCAAGAAAGTACCGGAACTAATTTTTAAAACTGATCACAAAGAACTAATTTTTTTTCATTACATCCTATTATCCAACATCCTATTATCCAACGTAGGAATAATCCTCAGCCCGAGTAAAATCCCTGTTGTTACTAGCTTCACCCTGTTTCCAGTGGTTATATTATGCTTAAATCATCATAATTCAATCAGCTTCACTCATTCAATCTAGTGGACTAGTAAAGCAGCTGAATTAATAGATCTTCACTATGTGCGAATATAACTTATCTTAAAAGTAGACTAGAAAAAGTTCATTTTTCGTATGGTATTCTGCCAATTTCAAACAGTCATGAAGGTGCGTCCACACTATGCCGCGATTTGCCGTTGGCAAAGCCAGGTCTACAGATGTGTTGGCATTCATTTAGTTCAGTTGCACAATGTTCGTAGTACAGGATTAGCAGGTTAAGGTTCACCAAACCTGCTCAAATCTGTTCACAGTCGTAGGTCCTCGCTCTGCCTCTCCCCAATCAGGTGCCAATCCCACTCGGTCGCCCTACGAGTGCAGCTACCAAGCTGCATTGTCCCCCCAACCTGAGCCGACCCCATCAAAAACGGAAATATCTCCTTTTATTTTTTTCAACCTTACCTAAGTTTCTTGTCCTTCCACTCCATTTGAAAGCACGTGCTAATTGGTAGACAATATTAATAACAACTGAAGCCGCGAGAGTCCAGTGGTTGGCTCGTCCCCACTTTCCGTTCTCCGCTTTCTTTGAAGGAGACCGACATTTCAGCGATTTCCATTGGTGCACGGCTAGCTTATTGGCACGTGCCAACGGTCGCGCGTCTACATCGGCTTTATGGCGGCATAGTGTGGACGCGCCTTAACAGATAATGATTTTATCAATAATTTTCAGGAAAATACATTGTACGTTTATTCTGGCTGGGATCGTGGAGAAAAATATATATTAACGATTTTCTTCCTGTAAACGAACAAGATCAAATATTGTTGCCGTCATGCAATATCCCTCCTCCAACAAATCTTCCATCAGTTACAATTATTTCGTCACAAATAAATAACAAGGGAAACAAAGGAAAAGAAAAGGACAAAGCCTCTAATAAAAGCAAAGGAAAAGTTAAGTTCAAAACAATATTTTATTTATCGTAAATAGGAGGCAACAACCACTTCCAGGGCTATAGGCTCGCGAAGGGAAACTTATACCTTGTCTACAAGTTATGTTGTCCCTTCTAATAGCAAACCAGAATGGTTGGTGTTAAATATGCCCACCCCGTTTGACTTTAAAGTGTAATTCATTATCCGTCTCGGGGCCTATAGCCTGGGAAGTAATTGTCGCTGAAAAATATTTTTCAAAACTTATAAAGCGTTAGAATAATTGTTACGGGTATGGGTTATATACCTGAAGCATGGAGAAGGGCAATAGTAACCTTCATTCCAAAAACTGGAAAAAGGGACACAGCAAATCCCAAATCCTTCAGACCAATTAGTCTAACATCGTTTGTACTTGAAACAATGGAAAAGGCTATTGATAACCATATTAGAACGAAAATCCTAGAGATACTGCCTCTCCACCCTCATCAGCATGCTTACCGGGCAGGCAGATCGACGGAGACTGCACTGGTACAACTGACGGAGGATATCCGAGGTGCTCTAGACAACCAAGAAACTGTAGTATGTGCATTTTTGGACATAGGAGTTTTTGACAATACTCCACATGAGGCTGTCAAAAGAGCATTAAACAGAAGAGGTGTAGACAGCACAACATCCAAATGGATGTCGGAACTGCTCACCACAAGAGTAGCAGAGACGAGGACGAGCAAAGACATTGTCTCCATCTGCACTACCTGAGGATGCCCACAGGGAGGAGTAGCATCCCCATTAATGTGGAGTCTGACGGTTGACGAACTCCTGTGTGGTTTGACGGATCTCGGAGTATCCTGCCAAAGATATGCCGACGATATTGTCATAACAGCCAGGGGGAAATTCGAAAATACCCTTTGTGATATTGTACAAAAAGGTCTGAACTATACAAATAGCTGGTGTAGGCAAGTGGGACTTAGCGTCAACCCCACTAAAACCATCTTGATAGCCTTCACTAAGAAAGGAAAAATTAACCTCAAAACCATAAAAATGATGGGAACGAGATTGAATGGAGACAAGAAGTCAAGTATCTAGATTTAACTCTAGACAGAAAACTCCTGTGGAACAAACACGAAGAGGAGATTACATACAAAGCAAAAATGGCTCTAATGGCGTGCAGAAATCTAGCAGGAAGAAACTGGGGTTGTAACCCAAAAATCCTAAGCTGTACACTGCCATAGTGAGACCAATTATCACCTATGGAGCCATTGCGCGGAGTAGCATAACTAGCCTATTGACGACGAGAGAAAACTTCTCCAAAATTCAAAGACTAGCCTGTATATGCATTACAGGAGCAATTCTCAACCTCACCCCACTACATATGGTGGTGGAAAGCGTTGCAGAAAGAACAAGATACAGACTAAGTAGAAAGGGAATCATTAAAAAAAATACCTCCTCACTTCTTAGAAATCAGACAACCTGGGACATGCCACAAGACGGTATGATGAAAAAAGACAACTATCCAAAGAAATTCGTTACGGAATTAAGCAACAAGAAAGAATGGGATCCAAATACCAGACTTGGAAAAAATGCCATTTAATGGTACACAGACGGCTCAAAAGCAATAGAAGGAACTGGGATAGGAGTGTTCGGGCCAGGAATCAAACACTCTGAAAGCTTTGGAAAACCCCAAGTATCTTTCAAGCGGAAATTCACGCCATAAGAAAGTGCGCCCAGTTCAATATTGATAAAGGATACAGAAGACAAAGGATTATCATAATGTCGGATAGTCAAGCAGCCATTGAAGCACTGAGCTCTTGTGTATTCAGTTCCAAAATGGTGTGGGAATGCCTAGACAAACTCAATGAACTAGGCGAGAACAATATGGTCACCTTACTATGGATTCCAGGACACACTGGAATAGAAGGAAATGAAATAGCAGATGAACTCGCAAATAGGGGGACTAAACCCTTTCTGGGGGCCTGAACCCTTTTGCGGAATCAACCCCAATGTAATATTGGAAGAAATGAGTAAAGCCGAGAAAAAGAGAGGATCTGACCATTGGAAGGATCTGGTAGGGCTCATACAATCAAAGACTCTTCTGGGTGACTACGACCTGTTGAGATCAAATGAATGCATAAGTCAAAGTAAAACTGCGCTAAGAGTTTTAACAGGGAGTTTTAACGGGATATTGTAGCCTGAATGGGCACCTGAAAAAGCTCAAAATAGTGGAGAAAGAAGAATGCGGATTTTGTGGAATGGAAGAAGAAATCTCCATCCACATACTTTCCAACTGCACAGCACTCCAGAATCCTAGAGCTCAGCACCTAGGAGATTACTGGATAGAAGAGGAACATTTACCTAAGTTGAAGCCTGCAGACATCCTAAAATTTCTCCGGGAAATAGGCCTAAAGGAACTACTAGTTTCTGAGACTATCCTCAGAAACTGAGTAGTAGAAAGGGGGCACAATAGATCCTTCAGGTCTTAGTGAATGTCACCCCAAAATACATACACACATACATACATAGATTAATTGTTATTCTGCGATATTTATCGGTAACGCGCTTCATTGAATACGACAGTATTACAGAAAACTGTACTTATACTTTCATATTTCATTTTTTATCGTTTGGAATATCATGAGCTAATTCAAGTTGGACAGTGAATTACCAATTTTTTTTGGTTCATAGTGCTTGTTGTACATAGTGCTCTTAAAGTAATAGACCAACAAGATTCTACTCCAGTCAATCTTGAGGTTATGGATGAAAGGCTGAATTTTTGTACAAATCTTCATTTTGTTGCTTCAAAAGTAGCAATGAAACGGCTATTGAAACTAGTATTTTTGGAAACATAGAGCTACCTAAACTTAGAATCTTATTTGCATTTATCTCGAAAGTATCAAATAATCTATCTGTTTGTAATAGGTGAAATTCTATAAGCAGAAGCCTTTTTGAGTCGTCAAAGCGGAAGGTGATTTATGGTTTATTTTACGATTGTAGTGGAAAATATTAAATAAGGTGATGTGAAATCCCAGATAAACTAGACAGAAACTAGAAAGATATTCTGGTTGTGGATAACATGTTTTATCCAAAATTTTTGTGACTGGGAGGATATCCAGCGCCCAAAGCCTAAAAGTTGGAAATTGGCATTATTATCAGGACACCTTTATAGTGAAATTACGAATAGCCTCATTGATACATGGTGTGAACGAAAATGTAAAAATCATATTCCATTTTCACATGTTATGACTGGCTGTGATGAAACATCAGCAATGCTTCGGCAAAACAACAGTTAACTCCGTTAATTTGCGGCTTTTGTAGACCTTGCAATTTTCTCTTTTTTGGAAACGGTACCAGTGTAGTTTTGTGGGGGTTCACTGCCAGTTCTTCCTCCCTACACCAGCCATTCACTATATCAAGCGCCCTTTGGGTGCGCTCTGATATTGTGTCTGGAAACCGTCCTCTTATCACGATAGCAATATCGTCCGCGTACCCCAGGCACTGAATCCCCCAGGGTGGATGTGATTATCCTATTCCCTCGATTAGCTGCAAGCCACCCGCAGATGATGGGTTCGACCCCTCTTCTTTCCATACACCTTGTTATACATAATGGAGAGGCGTTATTGAATGCTCCCTCTATATCCAGAAAAGTAGCTACTGCTATTTCCTTGTCGTCGATCGACTTGGACAGTAGATCGTCCAGAGCCAAGTCTGTTGACTTACCCTGTTGATACGCATACTGACTCTCGCTTAGAGGGCGAGCTTTCAGAGCGTTGTCCTTTAAGTACCTATCCACTAGCTTCTCCAAAGTCTTAAGCAGAAAGGACGTTAGGCTAATTGGTCTATATGACTGGGGCGTTTGGTCAGAAATTCTACCTGCCTTCGGAGGGAAGATGACCTTCACCTTCCTCCATATTACCGGAGTATGTTTAAAGGCTAAGCTAGCCTTGAAGATCTTACTTAGTTGGGGCACTAATACCTCTTTACCCTTCTGCATTAGGACCGGATAGATTCCATCCTCCCCCGGTGATTTGAAGGGCTGGAATTCGTCTATTGCCCACCTTATTTTATCTGATCTTGTAATGGCAGTGGCATGTTGCCAGTCTTCCCTACTGGGTCTACCTGCTTCTTGGGGATTTCCGACTACCTCCTGCCGACTTAGATTAATGGTAGCTCCTGGAAAGTGTGCTTTTGTCAGCAGCTCCAAGCTTTCCTGTGCCGTTTCTGCATAGTTTCTTGAGGAGATTCACCTTGTCATTGGAGCCCTCCTTGGCCAGAACTTTGTGGACTCTGGAGCATTCTGTGGTCTTTAGAACCTCCTCACAGAATCTTCTCCATGAGTCCCTTTTGGCATTTCGGATCTCCTTATTATTGGTGTATATACAATTTTTTCCACTACTAGTCAAGTTTAAGACAAAAATTCACAAACGCGCCACGAGAAGCGTTCACTCCGTTGTCTGACCAACAAGTACACGGTCAGTTTTCGATATATTATGAACGTACTCGTTATATGTCATCGGTCATTTTCGGTTGAGCGCGAATTTCAAACTTATGGCATTTTTATTCAAATAGTTTTATCTTGATAACTTATTTCAAGCAGCAAATATGTTAAAGACAATCTTCTGGGGTGCTATTCTCGAACTTACCGGAAAAGTTGCAGTGCAGTGCAGTGCAGTTTTCTGTTAAACTCGACAATTTTAATTTGTCAGACGCCCATATACTGACGATTTTTCTGTCTCGGTACACATACCTTTAGTCGTAAGATTTATACCTAACCTTACCCTGCCGAATTATCAAATGTCAAACTTTATAACATAACGTCATAACAGAGGTCGCGTTCATCACAACGTAGCGCTACCGAAGCGATCATCAATTTCTTGCAGAACGCGTGTTTTGTTAACTGATCAGATTGAGCGCTGTGGAATCAGTCGCCAATTTCTCAATCAGAATTAAAATACGCTACACGCTACTGATTGATGATGCATTAACTGCCATTTATGTCATATTATGTTGGGAACATATTATTGATATCTTTGTTTTGGGATATTTAAGTTTGTATTTTAGTGAAAATGAGTGGACAGCTGGAGGTGACTTATTATTGCATTAATAAATTGTATAGTTTGTCAGGAAATTCAACTCTTCATAGTATGCTCCAAACTGGTGGTGGTGACTTCAATTTATTGTGATTAACTCCCATTTTTTAATGGTTAGAAGTAATACCTATTTCATAATTGTCGTATATATCAAATAAAATTGAGTTGTCGTTGTTGTATTCATTGACATTTGACATATTATGTCGATGGTTTTATTAGCACGTTTAGCATAATTACTAACTGATGGAGCACTTTGAAAATCGCTACCTGATCATCTTTGTTAAGATGAACGCGACAAACTGATTTTTGATTATAAAACCTATATATCTCTCTGCTTTTAAATTATTTGGTTGTGGGTCTAATTGTGTGTTCCAGTTCAAAACCAATTAGAACATGAAATTTACAAAAGGCATTTGAATATCAACCGTTTCTTGGTTTTTCTGATTCTCTCTCTGCATTCGATTTTGACGTTTCTCATGGAGCAGACCCGGTAGAAAATATTCGCATGAAAATATTCTCCTACGCGACCAAAAAAATCACATTCTATCGATCAAGAATACGAATTTGGAGTTCCTCATACGAAAAAACAATAAATTCGCATACGCAAATCATTCCCATGAATTCGAGAATAGCACCCCTGGGTATACAAAATTATGTTGCACAAGTTTTTGTTGAACTACTATCCCTGAATTCTCGAAATATTTGAATTTGTCCATTATTGACCTAGGTTATGTATGTGGGTTTTTTGGGGTGACATTCACTGAGACCTAAAAGATCTATTATGCCCCCTTACTTCTACTCAGTTTCTGAGGATAGTCTCAGAAACTAGTAACTCCTTTAGGCCTATTTCCCGGAGCAATTTTAGGATGTCTGCAGGTTTCAACTTAGGCAAATGTTCCTCTTCTATCCAGTAATCTCCCAGGTGCTGTGCTCTAGGATTCTGGAGTACTGTGCAGTTGGAAAGTATGTGGATGGAAATTTCTTCTTCCATGCCACAAAATCTGCATTCTTCTTCAACCACTGTTTTGAGCTTTTTCAGGTGCCCATTAAGGCGACAATGTCCCGTTAGGATCCCTGTTGAAACTCTTAGCGCAGTTTTACTTTGACTTATGCATTCTTTTGATCTCAACAGGTTGTAGAGTTAAACCTAGATACTTGACTTCTTGTCTCCATTCAATCTTATTCCCATCAAGTTTTATGGTTTTGAGGTTGAATTTTCTTTTCTTAGTGGAGGCTATCATGATGGTTTTAGTGGGGTTGATGCTAAGTCCCACTTACCTACACCAGCTATTTGTATAGTTCAGACCCTTTTGTACAATATCGCAAAGGGTGTTTTCGAATTTTTCCCTGGCTGTTATGCCAATATCGTCAGCATATCCTTGGCAGGATATTCCGAGATCCGTCAAACCACCCAGGAGTTCGTCAACAGTCAGATTCCACATTAATGGGGATGCTATTTCTCCATGTGGGCATCCTCTGGTAGTGCAGATGGAGACAATGTCTTTGCTCGTCCTCGTCTCTGCTATTCTTGTGGTGAGCAGTTCCGACATCCATTTGGATGTTTTGCTGTCTACACCTCTTCTGTTCATTGCTCTCCTGACTGCCTCATGTGGAGTATTGTCAAAAGCTCCTTCTATGTCCAAAAATGCACATACTACAGTCTCTTGGTTGTCTAGAGCACCTAGGTTAACAATATAGAAAATTATTAGCCACTAATAGAGAAACTAAACTTCTCAGTTGGCTAAGAGACGCAATAATTGCCAACTTCACAGCTAGTAGCGGAAAAAAAATTTCTTCTTTTGACGGATTATTTTATGTAGGAACAGAGTGAGTGCTCTTTATATCTAGTCCCCATGTACCAGCTGATCGGGGGACCCAGCCAAATATTGCCGACCAGTCAAAGTTAGGTGTTCTGGAATGGTACATTGCTTTTTGACATCAACCAGTTTTTTTTGTGCGATTTATACAGAAGCCTGAGATCGATCATATCCAGTGCATTCAGCATAAGTGACGATTTTCTCATATACTAATGTGTCTATTGTTACATCATTCATTTTAAAACATCAAGTTTATTCACAAACTTTCCGGAAATTGCTCGTCGTTTTATTTCTGCGACTGAGGCTAATCACCGACCTTTAACTGGAAATTTTGCCAAGACCACTAGTATTCCAGCCAATAGTAGGCTTCTCTATCAACCCCAACATCCATGGATTCGGTTTTACGTCTTCTCCTGAAGACCTCATATATACATTATACCTCGTGCTTATTGGTATAGTACTATACGAGCTCTAAGACGGTCTTTCCCAGTGGTAAGCCATCCAAGTATTAACTGCGCTCGACATTGCTTCATTGTAATTATCGCATCAGAGGCGTTCCACTACTGGTTCAATCAACCAATTTGATTTGAAATTCATTATATTATAATGCACTGCACCATATTTCTGAAAAGTTAGATGTAATCAATTCCATTTTTCTATGTAAATTCTCAAACTTCAATTTTTTCAGGGTAAAAAAGATAAGACAGAGAAGCGATCGATTGA
>CAJUYG010005824.1:0-13168 GCA_910591675.1 Galerucella calmariensis
AAATCAAAGAAAGTGCTTTAATACAACTAAATGCAGATAAATGTGTAGCTAGTATTTCAGCCGAATGTAGTCAAATTTGGTTACCAATGTTAGAAAGAGAAATTTCCAATAATCAATTACCTGCGTTATCAGGATAGCATCATAAGTTTTTATCCAGGTTTTCTTATGATTTATAATTTGAATAGTTGTTAATCGATATACATTTCAATACACAAAATCACAAAACTGAGTATACATATTTCAAAAACTTAAATATTCATACACAAAAAAACTATCAAGAAACGCGTTTTATTAACAACATTTCCAATATAAGCGAAAAAAACGCGCTATCCCAATAAAAACCGTTCCTGGAACGTGCACTTCACTGGATCCATTTCTAGTAGACTATCATATCGTTGGAATGTCATAAAATGAAAAATATTTCATTTCACATTTTGCCACAGATGTGATCTACTATGAATGGACCTTAATAAAAATTTGATAACAAAATTTTGCAGTCTTAAACTTCAAAATAATTTTTGATTGTCTAGTTGTCAAATTTTTTCTGTTGTGTCAGTTAGGGATAAAAATTAGTTTCTACTTATTTTTTCTTGACAACGGTAGCTGGAACGCTACCGAAACGTTGAAATAAAGAATTTAAAAATATTGTGGTTTAATTTCACAAGAAATTAAAAAAAGAATGAATAATATACCACAAGGAACATACAGAAGATAATAATTAACAAGATTACGTCACAAAAGCTTAAAACATTTACCTAAATATAACTTTTTTATAATATTTTTTTTACCTGAATGTTTTCGAGTAGTCGACTTGAGTTGTTTTTGAAAATATTTTGGTCTCGGACATAATAAATTTAAGATAATCGACCCTCTACATACGTCAGGTAATGCGAAGTTGATTTTAGTCCAGTAGAACAGCCTTGAAATGGTGAAATGTTAAAGAAGAATAAAATTGTAGTAGCTCAAGTGGCGCAAGGGTTATACTGTCTGCTTTACAAAAAAATGCAGACATACCTACAGCGAAAGAATTTTCTATATCACATATATGGTCGATTGATGTTTTTATTTCCCCTTGATTTTGACCTTAGTATGTAACCTTGAAGGTTGACCCATGGTTGACCCACTACCTACTTGTCAGTTTTGTTTCAGGAGTCGCAAAATTGTTATTTTTGAACCAGGCAATAAATGAAAGTAAATAAGAAAAAACTGATATTTTTATTTTTTCAAGTTTACGTTAATAAACTGATTAATTTTGTGAAACTAGTTGGTTTTTACTCAAAAAACCGATGACGGTAAAAATATTGAAAAATAATAGGTGCCCATGCAATTTATACCAAATTTTACCATTTTTTCAATTGATTAATATGGAAGAGAAAAATAGTGGTAAATTTAGAAAGTATCATACCTACATTTATTGTTCCCCTTGTCTTTTATATCAAAGTACAGATAGAGTTACAAAGATACTAAATTAAATATATCTTCTGTACGTTCCTTGTGGCATTACTTATTCTTTTTTCTCTTATTTTTTTTTGGAATCAAACTACAATAATGTTTTTTATTTTTTATTTAACTGGAACGCTACCGAAACGACGAAATAAAAAATAAAAAACACTATTGTGGTTTGATTCCCAAAAAATAAGAGCAAAAATAAATTAAATATACTACCCGTATGAAAGAAATTTATGATTTTGGGAACAGACATACTTTTATTATAGTCCTGGTAACTATAGATTAGATTGGTTTGGTTCCCTGTCTTTCAGCTTGGAATGTATCTTCCGAATTCTCCTTAGTGTGTCCTGGCATTTTGGCATTGAGCACAATTTTTCCTCTTTTCTTTTCTCTACTGTGTTCTAGGAGGTTCTAGGATGGGTTGCGATCTGGAGCCCCAAAGGTTTACGACACTGTTACCCAAGTTGCCAAGTTGATATTTGGAGGGTAGAGGCAGTATCATGTTGATAATTTTTTACTGGATAAAGTAACCAATCAAATTACTTAATTTTAAGTCATGCGTCAAATTTCATCCAACCACCTCAGGATTACAGCGATAATTTTTTACTGAATATAGTAAAGATAATTTTCAAGCAACACGCTTTCAGCATTCTCTATGACAAAATTATCTCGGTATTATCAAGACCCTAAGGGTATTACTACTGATAATTTTTTACTTAATATAGTAACCAATCAAATTACTTAATTTTAAGTCACAAGTTCATCCAATCACCTCAGGATTACAGCGATAATACCCTACATGTGGTGTTTTCAGTTTGGTGTTAATGTTTTTATTAAAAATTAAGTAAACGTCAAACTGACAACTGGATTAAAAATGTCGCGAAGATTTGGTATTTCATCTAACGATTCAATTAACTTACCAATTGTACTTTTCACAACTGTGGTTTTACCTAAATAAAAATGAATAATACCTATTTGTTTGATTGTCAGATTTACAATCAATTTTTTGACATTTACAGAGTAAAAAATTATCTTATCGAATACTCCTCGGGTCTTGGTAAATACTCAAAATTTTGTCATAGAGAATGCTTCAATGCTCAAATTATCTCGGAATTATCAAGACCCTAGGGGTATTACTACTGACAATACCCTACAGGTGGTGTTTTCAGTTTGGTGTTTATTTTTTATTAAAAATTAATTAAACGTCAAACTGACGGTATTGCATCTAACGATTCAATTAATTTTCCAATTGTACTTTTCACAACTGTAGTTTTAAATAAAAATAAATAATATTTGTTTGTATTGAAAATTATTAAACGTCAGATTGACAATCAATTTTTTGATATCTACACAGTAGAAAATTATCTTATCGAATACTCCTCGGGTCTTGATAAATACTCAAAGTTTTGTCATAGAGAATGCTGAAAGCGTGTTGCTTGATAATAGCTCAAGGCCGCAGGCCAAGGGCTATAATCTTTGAGCAACACGCATTCTCTATGACAAAATTATCTCGGTATTATGAAGATCCTAGGGGTATTACTACTGAAAACACACTCTTCAAAAGAAACTTGCCCACGATGGGGAACAAGGGTTGAAATGTCACATTATATTTTTGTTATATGGCAGACATTTCAACCATTGTTCCCCACCGTGAGCAAATTTTCTTTGAATAGTGTGTTTTCAACATTATTATGCTTCCACCCTCCAAATATTTACTCAGCTTCTCGTTTCATTTGGAATTTACAATTTATTTTAGTTTTACGAGTGACGTTGCAACCCTCTTGTTCCTCATCGTAAGCAAATTTCCTGTAAACAGTGTGTCCTCTACACCAATGCACCCCACCGATTGAATATCAAGGTGGATCTTCGAAATATGAATTCGATTCAATATATATTATATATTCTGCACGCCACTGAATCCGCGAATTGAGCAGTTAAAATTGTCTGATATCTTCACATCGGTTAAAAAAAATCATAAAAACTTTACCTACTTATTAGCTATTTAACAAGTTTTTGAATTAAAATAACTAATGTTATGTTATTAATAAAATTGTTATATCTAAGTAATATGACGTTTAAAATATTTGCATCAGACAAAAACAGAACAATAAATGAAGAGGAACTGATGAGGGCGATAAAATGAAAAAATAAAGGTCAACAAAGTTGCTTCTATTTTCAATCAAGGCATGTGAATAAACGTTTCGAGAATAACCAATCATTGCCAAGGCCACCCAATATATTTGAAATAAGTTTCTTTCGCAACTGTACATCGCGGAACAAATAAAAAATATATATATTAATTTCAAAAAAAACAAGAATGTAATTCGTCGCGTTGTAAATGTGGGTATATATAATATACTTGTGTATAATAAAAATTTATCATTACTAAAAATATTCACGTTCAATGCTGGTCGTACCTTTTTTCGCATAAGGTTATTTTGATTCAGATGCGGTTGGGATTGAAGCAGGTTTATTCCATCACAGAGACTGATGATGACCGTGAATGATTTCGGTATTTTCTCTGTGTGAAAAGTGATTTTTTTTGAACTTTTTTTGCTTGTGGATGGACTTTTATTTTAATTTTAAATAATTACAAATCAGGTAAGTTCTTTATATATTTTTAATAGAGAAAAACTACAATAATATCAATATTAATACATTCCAAGCCAAAACAAGTTTTACATAAGTATGCAAGAGCTTCGGTTTGAAAGTTTAATTTGTTTATTAAATAAAGGGAATAAAAATACCCGAAGAAGGGTTTTTGTATTTCTAATTTAAAATGAATAAATTATTTCCCGAAAACTATATGAATAATATTAAAACCATTATTCTGTTTGTTCTTTTTGGTGTATTCGTTATTATTTTTGTTAATTATTTTGGAAAATTAAAAAGGTTGATAAACAATTGACTTAAAGTTTCGAGGAGGTAACAAATTTGTTCAGTAATCAATGAGAAATGATCGTATCTTCGAAAGCTTAGAATTTATATCGAAATTATATAATTATATAAAAATAGAAAACATATTTTCCCCATGAAAACTACCGACTAGATTTCAAAAAAAAAAAAATAGTATATGATACACCAAAAGTGGTGAAAACTATTATTATTGACCGAGCACCAAAATTATTTAGGTGCGAGATTTATAAATGTCTTCACCACCATGGTGTATACAGGGTGTCCTAGGAGTTCGTACCAAAAACTTGGGAGGTGATAGAAAGGCCAAAAATAATGATGGTATTTCATATAAAAATTTTTCTTTATGCCCTTCGTTAACGAACTATAGGGCTCTAAAGTTGGGAATGGAAAATAATTTTTTATTTACAATTATCAAATGGCGGATTGGAAATTGGTAATATTTCAACCGTTAATAAACACCATAATTGCACACTTTTTGGCGTGATATACAAGTCTACAACATACTTGTGAACTCAGGTACCGACTAAGTCAGATGGTGGATGCGCCATTTTTTTTGTGAGTAAAACTTTTTTCGGTTATAAATGCAATGATTGGCTTTCGAGAACATTTTTAGAGATATCAAGTCCTCTTGTGACATCTCGATAACATGGAGATAACACGGCTTAGGAGATACGGGCAATTTTATGTCGCACTGCACACCTATTGGCGCATTCACATTTTGAATGTACGATTACAGGAAGCATCCTGTATTATTAGCAAATTATTAAGAAACTGGTGTAATTTTTTCAAACCGTTTTGACTTTTTTGATGTTAATTACTTGGTTACTCGTTTTTTCTAATCTGCCAATGTAATGTAGTTATTCATTTTTCAGGGTTTTGTCGATATTTTTACTTTTATTAAAGTAATGTTCGTTTTCAATGAAGTTCTTAACAGTTAAACAAAGTAAAAGTTTATATTTATAAATGTAGACTGCACCAATTTCTTAATAATTTGCTAATACTACAGGATGCTTCCTGTAATCGTACATTCAAAATAAATGTGAATGCGCCAATAGGTGTGCAGTGCGACATAAAATTGCCCGTATCTCTTAAACCGTTAATGTTATCGAGATGTCACAAGAGGACTTGATATCTCTAAAAATGTTCACAAAAACCAATTATTGCATTTATAACTGAAAAAAGATTTACTTACAAAAAAATGGTGCAAACACCATTTATATAACTTAGTCGGTACCTGAGTTCACAAGTATGTTGTAGACTTGTATATCACGCCAAAAAGTGTGCAATTATGGTGCTTATTAATTATTATTAATTAAGAATTTTAAACTAATGGCAGGTAATATCAAGTAGCAAGTAGGTATGTTAAAGACAATCTCCTGGGTATACAAAATTATGTTTCACAAGTTTTTGTTGAACTACTATCCCTGAATTCTCAAAATATTTGAATTTGTCCATTATTGACCTAGGTTGATGATAGAAAAAATTATTAACCACTGATAGAGAAATTCAACTTCTCAGTGGGCTACAAGAAGCAATAATTGTCAACTTCACAGCTAGTAGTGGTGAAACTTTATTATTGGTCCAGTAAACAATGGATTTGTTTGGTTAACAATTCTAAAAAACAGAGAAAGGACAGCTTAGGATAAGATACTAGATCAAAAAATAATTACCAACGGCCGTTTTCATAACAAACTTCAACACTACTTTAAGTTTTAAAGCAAACTTTAAACTTTAAATGAAAATCGATTTCATAACAGTCGACTTAAAGTGGACACAATCGCGACTTTATGCACTTTAACCATACTTCAACCACAAAATTTAAGAAAGTTTTCAGTTCGTTGTGTTAGTATTGTGGACAAATTCTCTTGAGATGGAAATATATACCGAGTCATCAGCCTTTGAGGATAGCAGCAGCGAGAGCGCCAGAAATATTCATCATTAGGAAACGAAAAATTTATAAACAAAGAATAACAGATTTTGATAATCGGATCTCTTGACTCCTCTGCAGGAAACAAATACAGAGGCTGAAAAACTATACAATGAGTCATTAATAAGAACTATAAATACAGTATGGTGTCTGGAAAATACGCTTTCCTATACTATCCCTAGGTATAAGGGTTAACCTGGATACAGCAATGACAATAATTGCAGCTACAGCGGTTTTCCATAATATGGCTATCGAAATGAATGAACCTTTAATGGTCTTGCACTCAATAATCGAATTATATTTTTCAGCTATTTTTACCAAATTCAATACTTCTTCTGTTGTAAAATTTGTACCCCTAACTCTTTTTCTATTTACTTCACCCATAACACTTATTTCAAGTTGAAAATCAGAAGAAAGCATTAATACCAACTTCTCTTGATAAACGTAAAATCACACTTTACTTAAAGGAACAGAACAGAAATGTTATGAAAATCACAAATTTTACAAAAGAAGAAGAATTGAATTTGATAAAAATAGCTGAAAAATATAAATCGATTATTGAGTGCGAAACCATTAAATGTTCATTCATTTCGATAGCCATATTATAAAGAACCGCTGTTGTTGCAATTAACCCTTATACCTAGGGATAGTATAGGAAAGCGTCTTTTCCAGACACCATACTGTCTTTCTACTGTATTTCTAGTTCTTATTAATGACTCGTTGTATAGTCTTTCAGCCTTTGTATTTGTTTCCTGCAGAGGAGTCAAGAGATCTGGTTGAACTCTGTATCCAGAGTCTCCAATTAAATGAAACCTCCTAAATTGGCCTCCTTCAAAATTATTTTTCAATCGACTATTATTGAGAATAATCTGTTCATGAGCATTCCCTGGCCATCTCGCCACTATGGCAGGTTTGCTTAACCTGAATCTTTGGTAAAATTCTTCATCTGACCAATTATAAAAATCTGTTATTCTCTGTTTATATATTTTTCGTTTCCTTATGATGAATATTTCCTTATCACTGTCGCTCTCGTTGCTGCTATCCTCAAAGGCTGATGACTCGGTATCTATTTCAATCTCAAGAGAATTTGTCCATAATACTGACACAATGAACTGAAAACTGTCTTAAATTTTGAGGAAAGTCGCCTAAAGTCGTTGTGTCCACTTTAATTTAAAGTCGACTTGAAGTTATAAAGACTGTTATGAAATCAATTTCTAGCGAATGGCTTGTTTGAACATCACAGGAGCCATGAGAACAACACCAACTGCAGCAATGGAACTAATTACTGGTCTGACCCCTCTGGACCTACACGTCAAGGAGGTTCCGTTAATGGCCATGTTACGATTGCGCACGGCTGGTGTGAACCCCGAAGTAGGAATGGGCCAATTGAGGTTGAGCCTATGGAGGGAAGCGCTCACTGCGCTACCTCTGCTGCAGGCAGCCAACGATGCAATTGAACCCAGGTTTTTGTTTAACAAACCCCACAAAATTCAAATAAAACAGAACACAGAGCCAGATGCTGCAAATGCAATACGCATATATACAGATGGTTCAAAAATGAAAGAAGGCTCAGGATGTGGAGTTTACTCGAGAGCACTGAGCCTCAAGATTAAGTGGGGAATGGGAAACAATACCAGCGTGGTTCAAACAGAACTGGCTGGTATCTCAATTGCCACAAAAGAACTAACCAGAAGAGGAATTTCTGGCAAAACCATAATAATCTGCACTGATAGTAGACAAGCCCTATTAGCCTTGAACAGACAACGTGTTATATCGGAGCTAGTACTAGTGCCACTAAGATTTAGCTAACGCCTCGGCAGATAATAATATTATCCTGAGGTGGGTTAAAGGGCACGACAAGAGTAAAGGAAATCGCATTGCTGATTCTTTAGCCAGGGAAGCCGCTGGACTAAAAATTCTAGGACCCAGTGACACCTACGGCCTAACGACTTCGACAATTGCGGAACTAGCCAAACGTTACACCCATGCTCAATCCCTTAAGAGATGGAATGGAATCAAAGGATGCAGTTTTGCCAGGATCACCCTGGGCGACCCTCGGAAGCTGGCGCCGAAGAAATATTTGGCGATGACCAGGAAAAACCTACGTTTAACAGTAGGTCACTGTCAACTAAGTAAACACCTCCATACTATGGGGCTAGTGGACACACCTCTTTGCTGGATGTGTGAACAGGAAGATGAAACTGTCAGGCATGTCTTATGCGAGTGTCCGGAGTTATCGTCAATAAGAGAGTGTGTGTTCGGTGAGTCTTGGCATACACCTGCCGATATAAAGGAGATGTCTCCCAGTGACCTGTCCACCTTCCTGAGAAGGACAGGATGGACAATGACCTAGGAGGACAACTCCTCGGGAGGATGTACAATGGGTCACATGCGGCCTAAGTGCTGTGAGCCTACACACTCACCCTCCCTACTCCACAGATACAGAAAGTTTTTGTTTTGTTTTAAAGAAAACTTTAATGTCCAAAATTTAAAAAAAAATGATGTTTCTTAGTAGTTTTTTTATCTTCAAATTGTTCTCTAGCAATAGGCATTTCTGATAAAAAAATTGATAAAATGCGAAGTTTTGAGGGTTGCAGACTTTACAAGACTCCTTTGTAATTTGATCTTGTTCAAAAACTGCATCTTTCCTTGGCACATGGGACTCATTTCTCCGTTTTAAAAATGCATTTACTTCATGAAATATTTATATTCCAACGTTTTCTTTTAATTTGTAAGTTTGTTAAACACTTTTGCACTCTCTTAACAAACAGGGTAAATGGTTAGTGTGTTAGAGTATATCACGAGCGATACCAAAAAAAGTTAAAATTCTAAAATGCCTTCCTAATTGCTCACCTACATCTCAATCAATAATTTATTTCAAAATATACCAGCCAGTTTTTTTATTGAAATGTATGCAATATTGATCACCAAATAATTGACAAAAAATATAAACATCCGTAAAAAACTTGATAAAAACTGGGTCAAAGAACAAGATAACCATTTAAAACTAGTATACGATCTATAAAACTGTATATTATACCCGTTATAGACCATTAAATTAGAAAATAATCAAGTTCACACGAGGTTTATCATTAGCATTTCATTCTATCGTTCTTTTTTGTACTGCATGTGTTGATTACATAAATCAACTTGTGGTCAAATATGATTTCCATTATTAAGAACTGGACACTTCAATTTTCTCAGTAAATTTTTCTTGATTTTGAGTAAGTTTCTCCTTTTGCAACCATTTTTGATTATTCCTTGTCTGCTCCGAGATTGTTCCTTTCAATTTGCCTTTGGCAATAGTTGCAGGATCGTCGGTAAACCCTAAGCACTACATCCCTTCAGCAACCTTCTTTGAGGGCAAGACACACTGGCAATAACTTTTTAATTACTTGATGATAATTCTGTTTTAATTTAGGAGTTTCTTTGTACTTTCATAACAAACAGGGTAATTGATTAGTGTGATAGAGCTGAGTAGGTCTGTTATCGTGGAAAATACAAAAACAAAAAACCATGTTTGTTGTGTGGGAGCTCCCTTAAATATTTAAATTTATTTGTTGTTATATCGGGAACAGAAATACATAATCAATGAACCATTCAACAGTCTAACTATTACGGCTCATGAGATACAGCCTGGTGACATACAGACAGATAGACACACGGACGGACAGCGAAGTATAAGTAATGGGGTCCATTTTTTATCCTCTGGGTACGGAACTCTAAAATTGCGAAATTCTGACGGCCCCCCTTTTGTAATTTGATCCTGTTTATCCACTTTTTATTACATCCTACCACCGAATAATTATCATAATTGATTATTATTCGGTTATCCTACTAAATATAATATGATCAACGCCGATATTTTAACAATTAAATTGATGACTGCAATTACAAGATCTTTTGAATGTCTTCCTTGTATGGAATAAAAGAATTATACATTTTTCAGTCACAAAACTTGATTATCTTATATTTTAATGGCCTTGTCGTTCACCTTGGTTTTGATTCGCCTTATAAAGTGCTATTTATACATTATATAACAAAAGAACGATGAAAATTAATATTTTAGAGAAGATGTCACCACTTCAAAGTGCACCTACAAAAAATTCACAAAGACAAGCAAGGCAGTTCATAATAGATAAAAAAGCAAACTTAGAACCACTTGTGCAAGCTTTAGCTACCATTATATAAAATTTTACCATTTGGTTATGTCTCAAGCACAGTATAGGAAGGAACCAGTATGTTATCTCGTAACGTCGCACTCCCGAGGTCTCTGTGACCTACAACGTCGTTCGGATGAGTATCTCATCCGGCGGCCAGTGCTGTGCTGCGATCCAACCAAAGTGATGAATTTATTTTTATTTTTATAGCTTATAAGCATTTTTTTGCAATGGATACCATTAAAAAGGAGAAAACGGGTAGTGTGAGTGTAAACCAATTTATATTTTGTATGAGACTATTGTTTTATTCACTCATCAGTGTACTGTTCTACAATATTTAAGAAAAAACATTTAACACGTTCAAGTCATTTTAAAACTTATGCTACCTACGCCTATGGAAAAGTAAAATGAATCGTAAAGCGATCAGTTCAAGTTCATCAAAAGCTCTGGCAATTTATGAATGAAATTTATAACAGTAATACTACTGGATCGTTCCTATGCTGTGTCTCAAGGTTAGATTAGATCTATTGTGGTCTTCTGAATCTAGATTACATTCTTCAGCCCGATTCTTTTTAAATAGCCAATGATCTAAACCTCTCATATTGCTAGGTTAGGTTAGGTTTGTGGTGAGTGGGCCTATAAGGCCCTTCATTGCGACTGGCAAGAGTCTATTGTGGCTTACACCTTTTCAGATTTCACCAAACAAATTCAGCTTCTTAACAAAGCCGATTAGTTTATTTGGTGAATGATATTTTAGGTCCGAGGGCGAAAGAGAGACCCTGCCAAACATCAGAGCCGAGCCGCGGCGGGGCAGGCACAAATTATATGCTCTGCTGTTTCATCATCTTCCAGACAAAGACGGCAAGTCGGAACTTCCGATAGTGCAAGTTTTAGCAAATGATGATTCAGATGACAGTGGCCTGTTAGACAACGTAGGTCATGCCTGCTATAGTCTAACATTTGTTTGGAGACATTCTTCGAAGGATGTATAAAAGCCTTTGAATGAACCAGTCCTGGTACATTATGCCAGAAGTCTAAAGCTCTTCTAACTGTACAGGTATTTAGTGTTTGTTTGGCAAAAACTTATTCCGATGCCAATTGTAGGCTCTGGTCCGATAGGAACAAGACTCTACCTTCTCGTTTCCTTCCATGCCTTCCAAGCCTTCCATGCTCATATTGCTAGTGGCACAAAAACCCGTATTTGCCAGCATACGAAGTGCTCTGCAGTTTCCTTCTTTAATCTGTATATGGTTTTGTCTCTAAGCCTGTTTAAATTTGATAATCTATGTCTGGCCGTTGCATCTGCCAGTTGGTTGCCCTTGCTCAGATTATCAAGACCTTGCAAGTGCCCTTGAAGCACCTATACAATCCCATGCTAGCATGGAATTGACCCCTATGGAATTTAAGGCTTTCAGTTCATCTAAGATATCTCAGCCTGTTTGGGTACACCTCTCTTCCAGCCCTAGGCTTTTAAATCTCATTGGAAGAGAAAGCCATGTGCAGATTCTTTCATCTAAAGAGAAAAATGTTATTACACATTATTTACCAGGACCAGTATTCTTGAATAAGTGAAGTGAATAGTGATGTGAACGGTCCCTTCATGTTTTGACAAAAAAAACGTATTCTCCTGCAATCAGTGTTCTCCACCGATGAAAGTAAAATTTACTGTATTTTGACAGTTTATTAAGCAAACGCCGAATGTTACTTTTAAAAAAGAAGAAATTACCTAACCCCAAAAAATAAGATCTGAGTTTTTGTCAGATTATAACACACATGCGCATGTTTCACCAGTTCCTTTCACATCACACATCGCTTACTGTGCATCAAGTGAAGAGTGATGTGAAAGATCATGCATCGAAAATACGAAACTGTCAAGTTTTCACGTGATGTGATCGTTCATCAGTTCGTGAATCTTGGTCCAGAGCTTTTTATAGTGGGTGATGTAAAGACACTGAAAAGAAATACGAAATATGAATATATGAAAGAGTCAGTCTCAAAGATGGTCGGTTTAGAGTCGTAAACGTATTAAGATCAAGAATATTCTTTTTTTGATTTCTTGGGAAATTAAACCACAATATTTTTAAATTCTTTATTTCAACGTTTCGGTAGCGTTCCAGCTTCCGTTGTCAAGGAAAAATAAGTAGAAATTAATTTTTATCCCTAACTGACACAACAGAAAAAATTTGACAACTAGACAATCAAAAATTATTTTGAAGTTTAAGACTGCAAAATTTTGTTATCAAATTTTTATTAAGGTCCATTCATAGTAGATCATATCTGTGGCAAAATGTGAAATGAAATATTTCATTTTATGACATTCCAACGATATGATTCTACTAGAAATGGAATCCAGTGAAGTGCACGTTCCAGGAACGGGTTTTATTGGGATAGCGCGTTTTTTTCGCTTATATTGGAAATGTTGTTAATAAAACGCGTTTCTTGATAGTTTTTTGTATATGAATATTTAAGTTTTTGAAATATGTATACTCAGTTTTGTGATTTTTTGTATTGAAATGTGTATCGATTAACAACTATTCAAATTATAAATCATAAGAAAACCTGGATAAAAACTTATGATGCTATCCTGACAACGCAGGTAATTGATTATTGGAAATTTCTCTTTCTAACATTGGTAACCAAATTTGACTACATTCGGCTGAAATACTAATTACACATTTATCTGCATTTAGTTGTATTAAAGCACTTTCTTTGATTT
>CAJUYG010005825.1:0-13166 GCA_910591675.1 Galerucella calmariensis
TTTACACATGTGTCATCTATGAAAGTTTTACTGTGTACCTGCTTTGGAGTGTTCCTCCACTGAAGTCTATGTTGGCTTTGTACCCATTTTTGTATTTGCCTTCGGACTACCTTCTTTGTGGTCCCAAGAGCTGGTTCTGGTCCAACATATGCTATTGCTGAACTTCTCGCGAGTTCATCAGCTTGTTCATTTCCAGCATTTCCCGGCACCCACAGTAGCCTTACTTTAATGTAGTCTGCTAGTTCATTTAGTTCTTTTTGGCATTCTTCTACCAATCTGGATATGTTACCTTGCGACTGTTTAAAGCTGGAACGGTTGCCTGGCTGTCAGTTAGTATGTTTATCCTATGAGTGTCAGTCCTATGTTTGTTAATTCTGACACATTCTAGGATAGCATAAATCTCTGCCTGAAATACAGAGGTATGTTCTCCTAGTGAGAAGGAGCATCTTTTGTTTCTCATTTCACTATACACCCCCTGCTCCTGTCTCTTCCCCAGTCTGTGACCCGTCTGTGTACCAGGTCTTTCCTCGGGGAAACTTCAGTTTGCTTGGGCCTTGTCAGTCCTTTCTGTGAGGTATTTCTACCTTATATTTAGGACTAGAGAGAAATTTAGTGGCCATATAGTCTGTTTTCATATCTAAAATGGCTCCACTTACGATGTCCTTGATGGATATGTGTCCTTATCTAACTATTTTGTTGCTCAGGTTACTTTGCTGCCTAAATAGTCCCATCCTTCTCCCATTATCACGAGGTGTGATGGAGCAATGGCCATTGTGCCTATATGCTGAAGATGGTATTTTCTTGAAAGGTAACTAGATCGGCAATCATCTGTACATTTATGATTGAATGCTGTGAAAATGGGAGCCCTGTTGCAAGGAGTGGTCCGCCAAGTTGATACGCAAAAATATGTTTTTCCCGTTTTGCCCCCCATGCCATCATACCCCAATGATATTTTCTTCAACTGCAATTACTGCAAGCGCCAAACTAAATTAGGTACTATTGGATTACGATAAGCCCCTTGCAGGTCAAAGTCTTACCTGTAATTAGTTTTAATGCCAAACGTTAACAGAATTGGAGAACAACTAATGATACGCCTCTGTACACAGCATTTATACAGGGTGTACCAGTCTTACGACAAACTTCGGTATATGGGTTATTTTAAGAGATATCAACAAATATTATTAACAAAAATAGTAGAGTTTTTTAGAGTTTCCGTTCACCCTGTATACAAGAAAGAATATAATTGAAATTTAATAGGATACGGAGATATTACATCATATTAAAAAACTCTGTTTGGCAAAATGCATTTTTTTTTCTTCAACGTACAACAAGATACAGAGCGTTGATTTACTTACCCATTTAAAAAAAATCATATGATTGGTTTGTAACGGAGTTATGCAGCACTTTGTATAGTTCGGTATAATTTCAAAATATGGACCTTCAACACATCTTCCATTTTTGTTGATAACATTTTTTGATATCTCTCAAAATAACCCATATACCGAAGTTTGTCGTAAGGTTGGTACACCCTGTATGTATTGTAAGAGCTGAAGTGACATTGAAAATGAGTTTGTGCGCATGGGGGCGGGCACGCCACTACGTTTGGTTCTTGCTATATCTATGTCTTCAATTTGAATTACTGCGCAAATTAAAGCGGGCCAAACCATCCGGATTATCGGATCCGTTTTTCCGGATTGTAATCCCTACTTAAATTCCACGCTCTAAATTCCACTTTCCGTCCTTTCTTTTTTAGCTTACCTTATAATTTCACCATACAATTTTAATGGAAATCACTTTTCCAGTCGTCGCTCGTGCTTGGCGGTATTGCCAAAGCTACGACGTATGCACCATATACTCGGATATCATGAAATTGGTGTAAGTCGATGAATTATTTATATATAAATAGATGATCGATTCCATGTTACGTATTCCAAACACGAATGTACCTTTTTTGAAAGTACAAAACGACTAGGAACGTCGCCGACATCGTGGCGGAATCTCTAGAACTGAATGTATGCCGATAAATCGAAATTTAAGTGTTTAAGTTTCATCCTAACAAAGTATATCAGAAGCGGGATTCCATTTCACGACACGATCTTCAATTCGATCTCCAAAACACACAAGACCATAGAGATACTACAGTAAGAAAGCACGTAAGAAAGAGATAAAAAGTAGGAGGTTTAAGCTGTCTTTCTCTAAGATCGTGTATACTATATATACACAGACAAAGACAGAAAAATCTCTGATACTCTGTCTCTTTGTCTCTCACCGGAGCTCAGAACGTCCGGTCCTTACACAGCGCCCTGCTGCTTGTTGCCTCTAGCTGTGGTATCTCTATGCACAAGAGACAACTAATAGGCTGTCCTCCAGAGCAATATGGCCGACCTGTCACATTCAGGTGTTCTGGAATGGTCTATAACTTGGATTATCTTTTAATTATAAGGTTGTATAATTTTTGTTTTTTTTTGTTTCAGACATTGGACCTTCAAGGTCTCAACCATGGGGTGTTTCGGTAGTAAAGACAAACTGTCGAAAGAGGATATGGACTTTTTAAAATCCCACACACGCTACGATGAAAGTACAATAAAAGAATGGTATAAAGGCTTTAAGGTAAGCAATTTTTAAATACTTCACTTGGAAATATGCGCGATCGAGCATGTATTTTTTAATTGACCTTGGTATTATTTATATTGGTAATTGTGACTAATTTATGTTCACCTTAATCTCTGTCCTTCTGTATCTGTAAGAATTTGAAGGGTGGGTGACCCCACAGCACTTGGGCAATGTGGTTACCTTTCGATTTACTGTGACCCTTGATCCAGCCTAGAGAGTCACTGTCCGCTGTCTCTGTTCTTATGATGGGATTGAAAGCGCTACCCTGACCGCTTCCTAGACTACCGTTAAGCGCTACCCATGCTACTAGTAGACTCCGTTTTAAATAAGAAGAAGTCACGTGAAGTTAGCCTACTGTCTTGCGCAGAAAACAAAATCGGTCTTGTTTATCTATCCGTAAAGACTGTTTTTTCATTATCAATATCCAAATAACTAAATTATTTTATCAAAGGTAACTGGGCCCCACGTTACTATGTTTACCGCTGATGACGTTTGTTGAATGTGTTTGTTTACTGTTTACTTTGTCATTGTCAATTTTGAAAAGTTGTCATGTTAGAAATTGATTTACTGCAAAGTGAGGATGAATTGATGCGATTAACACCACCTGAGATAAGAGACCAGGCGCGAGATGTGGAATTCAACCTTTTACCGGAAAAATAAAGAACTGTATATGAACTCACATACAGTTTGATTTAAATTATTACTTGGAAGGTTGCCTAGCAACGAACTTTTTCTGCCTAGGCAGTAAAAGTGGACTTTTTCTGCCTAGGCATTAAAAGTACAACTTCTAAGCCTGCCAAGTGTCATTAAAAGGCCACTTTTAATGTCATTTGGAGAAAAAGGTAATTTTATTTTACACAAAAAAAGTCTCTACATTTCTGTCCAAAGCTTACTTAAAGCTGACTTGAAGCATCATGAAAACTCAAACTCCCAGTTTTTTGAGTATATCTCGAAAACGGAGGGTGTTAAAAAAATTGATATGTTACAATGATGATTAAATTATGTAACTTTTATTATATCTCAAAATTTTGTTTTCCCTAAAGTTTCCCGACAATTTTCGTGGACTCGGAAAAAGTTACGAGTATCTGTATACAAAAGTATTAATAACATGTACAGTTTCATTTATTTATATTATTCAATAGCATGTTGATAAATCAATATAAAAAAAGAGAGAAAAAAAAGGAAAGGAAAAAAAAAGAAAAAAAAAACATGTATACTGGAAAAGACAGAAAATATAAATGGGAAAAAAAGGAAAAAAAAAGATTTACAAGTTATATTACTACATATGTATTATTGTGTGCAATAGATCATGTATTGGAAAAAAAATTGGTTGCGATCCATACTCACTCTTCTTTAATAAAAAAATGAATTAACTAAAACATATTCGGCTAATGGAGTCTGGTCCTGGTCCTGGTCATAAACAAAAAAAAATATCATGTTGATCCTCAAATTGTTTTTTGGACGTACTTTAAGCAAAATGAAGTGAAGAATTGAAGCAAATAAGAGGAATGTACCATAAACATGTAATACAGACTGAGCGCTTCACAGAAATATGCCGCCTAGAAACAAACATACCTTTTTCGGTCAGATTAAGGGAACCCACCAACATTTTTGTTAAATTAAGAAAATATGCTTTGAGGATACCGAATAAACCTCCCCTATGAAAATCTGACGCGCTCGAGTATTTCAAAAGAACTTTTTTTTGCATTTTCAAAAATTTGTCGTAACTTATCGTCACGCCGAAATCGTCCGTTTTTTTAAAGGGAGCTTCCTTGGGGCCTACTTAACACCCCTTCCGAAAATCTGACGCGCTCAGGTAAATTTTTTTTCCGGATTTTTGACTACTTTATATGCCTACGTGGTATGCCATATGCCATACGTGGTATGAATATCTGACGCGCTCGAGAATGCCCAAGTATCTAACTGTTTTTTTTTTAAATTTTTGAAAAACCGTACACACCATACCCACTGCTAAAATGGTTTTTACCATACGAGCTTTTCTTTTCTAAA
Organism: Galerucella calmariensis; assembly: GCA_910591675.1. Taxonomy (NCBI): domain Eukaryota; kingdom Metazoa; phylum Arthropoda; class Insecta; order Coleoptera; family Chrysomelidae; genus Galerucella; species Galerucella calmariensis. The sequence continues at coordinate 4,624 of CAJUYG010005825.1, forward strand.
TTACTTTACCTTTCGATTTTGATGCTCTCGAGAATGTCGCCATTTAGCGACCTCGCCTCTCTAACTATTGTGTTTGAAGCAATCTGCATGCATGTGTTTTCTGTAAATTGCGCTTTAGGTCCTTTTTTTGGTATATGTGCCCAATGGAACAATCCTCTAAAAAGGGACGAATTTAATTGGACTCGAACTTAGGATTACCGCAATTTTCTTCACCAATCCCCCAGTAGTTTCAAGTATGTGGCTTTCAGGCGTGTTTAATTTAGAAAAAGTGGTCTTGAGAAAGGCGGAATTGAGATGGTTTCGATGAAAATGACTACGCTCCGGGAGAATAAGGCGACAAATTAATCAAGCGGAGTTTCCTTTTATTTATTTTTAACAGTATAGTTTGAAACCATTGCTGAAATTGTATGAAAAAAAGTGTTTTGGAACAGTAAGTTTATATTTAAAAAGTGGTCATAAATATTCGATATTTCCGAGGATATTTTAAAACTTTTAGAAGAATATATTTTATTTACTAGTTCAGTGTTCAGTAACGATTCTTTCATATTTTGTGAGTAAAGATATGGCTAGCGAAGGTTTTGTAAAAGCACAAACTGATAACTTGCCCAAAGTAGACTCATTTATGCTGCTTGAATTTATGAAGTCAAACAACTGCTTTAATGCAGAGGAAATAAGAGGAGTTAAACTATGTTTTATTTATATAATATATACCAACCATATTTCTATGTGTGGTCGAAAGAAAATGATGTTTTTATGGTTGATTCCTAGACATATAGGTACATAACCTCAAACTATTTGAGAATAAAAATTACCAGCATAGAAGTAGGTACTTACATTAAAATGGTCTTCATAAACAAAAGTAATGCCCTTCTCTCAAGTGTATTTTTGCTTGCGCTACCAGGTAAAATATTTTGTCCCGAGTTTTAATAGACGTTGATTTACACACTGGAACAATGCAATACTTGGAATACAAATTTTTTTTTCGGCTTTATCCATGTTTAAAGGTTCCAGAAACAAATTAGATCACAAGAACTCAGAGCGTGATACACGAATAAGAACGTAAACAAATGACGTCACACTTAAAAGCTCTACAGGACGTGCAACTTCAGACAGGACTCAAAATGTACGAAGTGTTATCTCTAGAGTACTGGTCTGCCTCAGTCACACTAAACAATCAATGTTGATATCAGTTAGCTTTGTATTGAGAAAGTACCAGTACCCCAACGGTCTAATAGCGAAGAAAGGCTTCTTGTCTTAAAGACCTTCAAATCTAGACAAAATAAATGTCTGTAAAACACATTTTAGATTCTTCTAATCCTTGCAAGTATTGGACATCTCTGTTGAAAAATGGAGAATCATTGAAGATGGTTAAATTGCTTTAAAAATGTTTCATTGGAGATTTAGAATCCTAGGATTAGAGCTACCAAGAAAGACCTGTTGAGCTTGATTCACGGTATAACCAAGAGCACGAAAAGCATAAAGAACGAGTTGCCTCTGACACAATTATCTCCAATTACTGGTTCAAGAAGTTACTTTAAAAACTAGAAAAATCGTATAGCTCCAGCAAATATATGCTTTTTCGATCTAGTTTGCTTTCAATTACCTACTAACTATTGACTAATGTTCCTAAGAGCAAGTGACACCGCAAGACTACCACCTAAAATTGAATTTATAGTGTGCCTTTGTAATATATTCCCCATAGGGTGGTATGCGACTGATAACTACGGTCTCTTGATTGAATGAAACCGCCTTAAATAAACCACGACCCTTAATAAGGTACGCGTACAGCGCTTTTACTTTAATTAACAGAAGTTTGTCCCATGATGTCGATTTAACATTATTCGACTAAAAGTCTTCTAGAGGCGAGATTAATTTCTGCTGATGTTGAAAACTTTTTACTGTCGATATGAAGTTCAAGAAGTAGAAAATGTTTCATTATGTGCTCTACACTACGTTCGCGAAGTAACTTTTACCTTTTACTTTTTTTTTTAATTGGATCGAAACAAAGTCTTTCACATCATCGGGTATTGGAGGATAATTGGTGATATTATGAAGTAAGAATTATTTTTAGCAAACTTCCAATAACGAAGGTAATCATAACGACCTTCTTTGAGGTCAGTTAGTTGTCTCAACTTGCGTTGGCAACGAAGCACCACATTAGTCGAGAATTTCAAACGTGGCCAATCAATTTCATCATCAATCCAACCCTTATATTATTCTACAGCTTCAAATTTCAGTAAAAGTTTCTTGTTAGATCCACAGTCTGTTGCTGCTGCAAATGCTATACGCATATATACAGATGGCTCAAAAATTGGGGAAGGCTCGGGATGTGGAGTTTACTCCAGAGCACTAAGCCTAAGGATTAAGTGGTGAATGGGAAACAATACCAGCGTGGTTCAAACAGAAATGGCTGGTATATTGCCACAAAAGAACTAACCAGAAAAGGAATTTCTGGCAAAAACATTCTGCACTGACAGTAGACAAGCCCCATTAGCCTTGAATAGACAACGGGTTATATAGGGGCAACGAACATTAACAAGACATGAAGGGTCACTCTCCGTCGGAACTTTCATGTCCAGCTTACACAAGCGCGCCTACGATTTCGACAAATTCCTGGAGCCGTGCACGTGCTCGTGCTTATACGAGGTGCTTATACATGTGCTGTGAGCCTCCCTACCCTCCCTACTCTACAGATACAGATACAGATACAGATACAGATAGACCCACAGTCCAGATATATATGTACAAAAAAACGCCTTCTCTAATTAATATTTTGGCTTTAATCAAATGTGCTGCCATCTATAGTTGTCATGATATATTGAGAGAGAAAGTTTAGCAGAAATCTACCAATTTTTAGGCGGTAAATTTCAAACTTCTGCCCATTTCATTTTTTCAATGTCCTGTTTTAAACCTCTCAAGCACAAAATAACAATTTCATGCTTTTAGCATTTCTAGAGTAGAAAATACTTTAAAAGTGGTGACCTAAAATTGTTACTCCTGACTTGAAAGAGTTTGAAGTACCTTTTAAATATTAAAAAGTACACTGTGGAACACATCCTACCATTTCATCTGTTCTGCCAACGTAACATTTTAGTTATTTACGAAAACAGCGCCATCTTTAAAAAAAACTTATCTCATGACAACTAACTGAAGATGTCTCTGAATATTCGGTATAGCTTTTTTCACCTCATGGTTAGACCGAGCTCTTTGAAATGCCAACCTGTTGAAACACCGCTACTCAGAGCATCGATTCAAGGACAAACCGAAAAACTCCTTCAGATATCCTTTTTATTCTTTATCATACATATCGCGGACGCCATTGTGTTGTCACATTTTCAAAAAGGAGACGCATTGTAAAGCTGATATTTATTGTGTGAGAAAATATAACTGTGGAGTAGATATATATATGTACTGGAATAAGGCCTTTGTCTGCTGAAACAAAAGAGCTCTCATGAGGACGAGTGAATGAACGGAACATACCGACGTCGTTGACAGGTTGAAAAGGGAACTTCAATTAGAAATACGATGCTTTGTGACTTGAAGGGAAACAAGAGGAAAGTGCAAGAAATTTAATTGTGATATTTCGTTAAATTCAGCACTTATTGGATTATCATTTCTCGCTTTCTAACATTCATTAAAAGGGAATCTACCAAGCGCCGAATGGAATAGAATTGAGAACCTTTTTTTTTTTCGTTAAAAATGGAAAATGTTCAATCGAGAAATCTCAAGGGTATGAAAATATTCAAATTAAAATCAAGTTAAGACCTTTTTGACTTTGGATTTCTTTCAATTTCTCTTTGAAAAGAATAAATGTTAATGAAATGTTCAAAATAGGAAGAATTTTACGATTTATTCGATGAAAATTAGTCTGAAAATTATTTTATACCATTCCACTTATTTCCACAAACTTAGTCTCATTAGCAATACCACCGTACACTAACTACCGACAAGTAAATTCACTTCGTCGATTTATGGGTTACTGAAAATTTCCTTACCCCTCCTATCGTCTGGCGAGTTCTGGCTAGTTTAAATCGAGAAAGTGTACAGGGGTAGCACGCAATGCTAATTTGTTGCTGATCGAAATTTCGGATATATAATTTTTGTTTTGTTTTCGTTTTTGTGAGCAGATCATTGTTTTTGCGCGAGCCTTAAAATATTTATACATATTTTTATTATAAAGTTGTATTTAGTATAAATATTATAGTGACTTATTCCATTGCAAAATGCCTGGAGTTGTTCTGTTGATGATTGTCGCAGTAAACTGAAAGAGAGACCGTTTTTTAGATGCGCAAAAGACAAAATTAGGTAAGAAAAGAGGTAATTTAGTATTATACAAGTAAACATTCCTTATTTTCTATATTATATTGTAGATGTGAAGCTTGGAAAAATGCTTTGGGTCTTGAAGGAAACCACCGATATGCCAATATAACGGTGGAACAATGATACAAATTTGTAATTTGCATTTTTGAATCTGAATTGCTTAAAAGTACAGTTAGTTCTATGACTACAAATAATACCTATACTCCTCTAAAAGTGTTCACGACTGATTATAGAAATATAAAAAGTGTGGATGGGAATGCACTGGTATACGTTACTGGATACCTACTTAACAAGTGTTTATTGCAGCATTCCTGTAACACTTGCTTAGAATTTATTAAGATAAATGATCTAGAAGGAGAATCTACCGTTTTTATAAAATATAAAGATTATAGTGTTTCATGTAACATTTGAAATATGGTTGTGCCTCCCAAAAATTTTGTGTTATAGAATTGTAAAACACATTTATAGATCAATTTAATAAAATAGCCCCTGAATATGGTGTCGGTATGAAGCTTAATAATAGCTTTAAGAATGTTAAATTGTGTCATCCTTGTACAAATTTCCCAGTTGATTATTTTTATATATTGTTTACAAGATTACGTATTTATTATACACTGAAATTTGCTAATCGTAACATTAAAACTGAAAAATTACAGAAACAACACCCCAAACTAAGTATACTTAAACATTTGTAATCATTACTTTGGTAAACATAACAATTTAATTTAAGCCAGAGAAAAAATGTACCAAAATTTTCCAACTGTCCGACGCAAGTGAATTTACTTGTCGGTAGTTAGTGTACGGTGGCAATACCCTATTTGTACATTTGTACAAAAGTGGGTGAATGTTTCCATACATTTTTTATGTCTGGTAAATAAAGAATGTTTCACAATATTTCGTTGACTCTTTTTTCTACTTTCCTCACTATAAAACCGCATCTAAAACCGTTCAGACGTCGGAAATTAATAAATAGCATAAAAACAATTTCAACAGAATGCAAAATATATTTTAAACTGATCGAGAAGTATAAATGTCACTTTTGACATTTCGTTCATTTCGAAGAAATTTAAATTATTTTATTCGGAATTTTTTTCAATACGATCGCTCAAAAAATGGTGTAAGTAACGTTAAGGGTAATTACAACGTTTGCATGTAGATTCCTCTCGTAAAATTGGACAAAATGATATGAGGATTGAGGGGTCTAGCACATTTTCTTTTCGAAATAAAGGGTGCTGAAATTTTGAAAACTTGAATGTTTTAATTCGATAACTTTAAAATGGATGGATAAATTGATTTGACATTTGGCAGCTTGTTTTTAAATATAAAAGGGCATATTTTGATAGAAATAGTAATTTGTGCAACTAGTGTGGATATGATGGCCATATCGCACGAGGACGAAGTTTAAGTACGACGCCGTAGGCGGAGTGCTTAATCGTTCAAGTGCGATATACGAGTCGAACAACATATTTTTTCTACGACCCACCTAAGAAAAAATCTAGAAAAAAAATTTATATAAACTGTAATATAACTTCAAATTAAAAATTTAAAAATCCAATTTTATGTTTCCACTAATTTTTTTGTGGTAAACGTACAGTTCTTGAATGTCCAATTTGTATAATGCTACGGTTTCCCTTTTTAAATATACGATGCTGTTATAAGTTAGATGTTGCCAGTCGGACTCCTATCTATAATTATGAATATTCTGCTAAATATTTGAGACGTCTACCTGTTTTCGTTATTAATATCAAGCAGAATAATTATTTAAAAATAAAATTAACAATTAAAAAAAACTTCTTCACGGGGAATCGAACCCGGGGGTCTACCGCGTGAGAGTCTGGTTTGCTTACTACTCAACCACCGAGGAATATGCAAATTCTTTATCTATAACGTCAGATGTATTACATAATTTTATAAAAATTTTGAAGTAAGAAAAGTACAAGCAAATAAAATTCAACCGTCGACTCTATTTACTCGAAAATTTCACGCATTCGATAAATGTTTATAATTCAAATCTATCGAAAATATTTATAGCTTCCACTTAATACCGTATTCCGATCTTGATATAATATGCAAATGTTGTTTACATAATTAGACTTTCCATTTTTTTTTGCGTATATGCACGTATGTATTCCATTGTAATATGTTCATTTCTAACACTCGGCATGTACCGGTTCTATTTCGAAACAAAATTATGCGTATTCGGATTTAGAACTTTGTTCGCATATTGAAATCGGTATTAAGTACTTTGCTGTTGAATATTTTTTCAGAATAAATTTTCCATTACAGAGAGGGTAACTTTGTATACATATGTTGATATTTTTGCGGTCAGCATTCACTGAGATTTGAAGGTAGTCGTGATTTATGATAAAAAATGTATTTAAATTCAAGTGGCCCTTCTACTCTGTGATAAAATATTTTTCTAAGCTATCTTAAATTAATAAAAATATCTTTGATATAGACAAAAGCGCTCTTATTGTGCGGGTTCAAAGTTCACTAACCATATGTATCAAATCAGAAGACACAGAGGTTACCAAAATGTGAGATTACAAATGTACCCGGAGAAAATAATGATGGTTGATGTTTCCTGCACACTGGTTGACGAATTTCCACTTTTTCATTCATTCTCGAAATAATCTATCAGATTAAGTACCATTTTTTTTGCTTGAGGATGCAAAATACCGGAAAATTGCTTCTTATTATTCATATGGTCACTTTGAATAGTCAAAGTGACATAACTGACATAACATAACTAACCAAAAACGGTGAATATGTCTTTGTCGAATCGTATGAACCACACGATAAGACTGCATTTGACCATATCTACTTTTTTAAGACTTTCTATGTATACTAGTATCTTATAGACAAAATTTACATCAAATTATTAGTATCTACTCGTTAAATAATATTTTGATTTCAATTGAAACATTTTTTATGAATATTCAAATAAATCTGAATTTTAGATTATCATAAACGTATACGCCGTTGAAGGCAAAACTGGCAACTCTACGAAGAAATTATGTCATTAAAATATTAATATAGTTATGGTAAATTTAATGAATATGTATAACATTTCCAACCCCAGTGGTTTTTGGTTGCCTTCGATATGTAAATTTACAGGGACACAGAAAGCATTATACCTACAATGTGGAACAACCAAATGTGTTGGGAAAAACGCTTGGAAACGTCATGTGGTATTTGGAGTTGCAAGTCGTTCAGATGTTATCTTTTCATTTCATTTTTAGAACTTTAGTTCTTTATGTTAAGTTGGTCTGACCGTTACGTTACTTGGAGCGAGGGAGGTAGCGACGCAAAAGATCTGACCGTTACGTTACGTTGTTACGTTATGTGCCTTGAGCGCGTGAGCTCTCGCGCTCTCTCCTCAGTCTCGGCGCAAAATTTTGATTGTCAGCATACATTGTATTATTAATTACAGTTAATAGAATAATATGTACTTTGTGCCAATTAGCTCAATGATAAGATTTTTATAATTAATACTACTGTATATTTTTGTTAAATGAAGTTTCATTCAGAGTAAAATAAATTCTTATATTAATATGTGCATCTATTTATTTTTTGATTCAAAAAATTTGATTATTGCTTAAAAGGATACGTTCCTCAATTTTTTGTTATGCATTTGCATTTTTTATGCCGATAAGTATATTTTTAACGCAAATTTGAGGATTTTAAGTTCCACAGGTTGTTGATAGATCTTGTTCTAATCACATAAGAAGTAATATCATTTAACAACTGCTTTTAAACCGTGAAATATCCGAATATTTTTGCTAAACAACTTTAATGAAACCCGTAAACCGATTCTAAACCACATTTATGTCAATTTATGATGGATCGTAACAATTCTACACAATAAACAGATCCCACAAAAAAATTCCATAATACAAAGGAAACATTGTTTTTATTTTTAATTAAAAATCATCAATCGTGCTGAAGCTGACACGCAGATGATTGAGGTGTGCAACAAACAAGAGAAATATTTTAACTTAATTCCAACCCCAATCTAAAATTCACATGCAAACTATAACTAAACTCTGATAAATGCCAGCTTTATATTAAAATAGCGGAAATCAATCATCTGTTGCTGCTCACAACTCTGTCTGTCTGACAGCAAAGAGTCAGCAATAAAATAGAAACCGGAAGTCTGAAAAGATTAGAAACCGGTGAACGAACGAACTGGCCGTGAAAAAATCAAATCAACAGTGTGCTGC
>CAJUYG010005826.1:0-13163 GCA_910591675.1 Galerucella calmariensis
GTAAAAATCCACCAACAGATGTAGCTGAACTGGCTACTTTTACGAAAAATGATGCAAAAGCTTATTACCCTTTTTTAACTTCTATTAATTATTTTTTTTCCCTTCGGAGCCGTCCTTTCGCCGGTACCACCTCAGCCTCCTGGGCTTATTGTGGATACTCCTAGTGTTCTGACTACAACCTATTCAGCCAATCCGTTCCCTGTATTAGCTCATACAGGTTCTTAGCTGGTTGATTGTAGAAGTCTTCTGGAGTCATTTGGGTTCTACCATAGAGTTTCTGCCTTCTGTGGTCCAGCGACTCACAGTTGCATAGTATATGCAGAGCTGTTTCGGTATCCTTTTTGCATCTTCTGCATGTAAGGTCTCCGTTGTACAGCCCTATTTTGTTTAGGTGCTCCTTTGTGGGAAAGTGTCCCGTAAGTAGCCCCGTAGTGGTGCGCAGTTTGTTCCTGCTCATTGAGAGCAGTTCTTTCGTTACTTTTTCTGATGGTTCTTTTATGAATTTCTTCCCATGTATTTGCCCAGTCGTATTCTTCCAGTATTTCTTGTGTTGTTCTTTCAACCACCCTTTTAACCATGACCTGGTTAAGCATCTGGGGATGCCCACAGCAGGTTCGGGTCCGTTCATCAGAGTTGACGATCCTACTCTTGCGAGTTCGTCAGCTTTTTCATTGCCTGCGATTCCTTTATGACCTGGTACCCACTCCAGTGTTACACTGTTCCGAGTCGCCAGTCTTCTAATTTCTTCGCCGCATTCCCATACTAGCCGAGATGTCACCCTATAGCTCTGAAGTGCTTTAAGGGCGGCTTGGCTGTCGCTGTAGATCCTGATCTGCCTGTTGTTGTAGGCTCTCATACTGTTAGCCCTTGCACACGCAAGTATTGCATAAACCTCTGCTTGGAATACAGAGGCGTATTTTCCTAGCGAGACGATTCCTTCATATTTGCTCGTCTTGCTGTATATGCCCGCTCCGGTGCCGAGTTCATTTTTAGATCCGTCTGTATACCAGATCAGTTCATTCGCTCTACTAAGTGGTGGTGCGTTCTCTTCCTCAAGCTCCTTTCGATCTTTGATGACAATCTCGAAGTTCTTGCGAAAGATATATTTGGTAGTCATTTGGTCTGTTGGCATTTTGAAAATGTCATCACCCACCTGCCTTATCTCTGTGTGTCCTCTCCCATGTGCCACATCATGGTCTAGTGCTTTTTCCAGTCGGGTTAGTGCTGCCCTTGCTTCACACATTATGACATAATGTAGTGGAGGAAGGTCTAGCATTGTTTCCAGCGCCGCTGTAGGAGTAGTCCTCATTGCCCCTGTAATGCCAGTGCATGCAAGTCTTTGCACCTTGCTTAGTTTTAGCATAGCAGAGGATTGTCTGGTCTTTGGCCACCATACCAAAGATGCATATGTTATCCTGGGAATGACAACCATTTTGTATAGCCAGTGTACCATGCTGGGTCTTAGTCCCCATTTAATGCCGTAAGTACGTCTGGCAACCATGAAGGTCACCTCCGCTTTCTTGATCACGTGCTGGAGGTGTCGGTTCCAAGTTAAGCCTGGGTCTAGGACAACCCCAAGATATTTTACTTCATCCGACAGTCGTATTGGTTCACCTTGAAGCGTCAGAGGGCCAAGTCCTTCCCTTTTCCTTCTTCTGGTGAACGCAATTATCTGTGTTTTCGAAGGGCTAATACGTAGCCCTTCTTTTACAGTCCAGCCTGTTACTGCATTTAAAGCCATCTGGAGTCTGTCTCTGGTTGTACTGTTGTATTTACCTTGGGATAGAATTACCAGGTCGTCTGCATATCCTATGGTGTTGAATCCTCCTCTGTGTAGGGTTCTGATGAGCCCGTCCATGACCAGGTTCCACAGCAGCGGGGATCCCCGCTGCAATTGATATTAGTGAGGTACCAAGCAATTTGCAAATGAACATAGATTTGCAAAGTAATAGCACACTTAAAACGGCATTTAAGGAAAGCACTGACTTGATACAGTTCTACGGAGGTTTGAGTTCTGAAAACTTCAAAGAATTGAAAAAGTTTGCTCAGCAGATAATAACTATGTTTGGTAGTACATATAACAGTCAAATGCAGCCGCAAAAATCTCACTAGTTCTTACTTTTATGTTAGTATAGTAATTCAATTAAAATAGACATGATTGTATGAATATATATGCGTTTTATTTCAAATATTGAAAATACATGCCCGAACATATACATATAAAAATAAGTGCGGCCCGCACTGATACTCTGGCAACATATTATGTGGCCCTGCTATAGCAAAAGGTTGCCGACCCCTGATCTAGAATAATTTTAAATATATTGTATCCAATACTTTTGGATTACCCATAAGACAAGTACTATTTTCACAAAAATGATTTTTTATTTTTCCAGCCAAATAGCAGTATGTGGTATTTATTGTGCAGTTGTACTAATTATGGAGATATTTCTATCAATTTCCAGTCAATTTTGTATACTTCAAGAATGTTTATCTTTATTCAACACACCAAAAATGTTCACAGTAAATAAGAAAATGAGGGCGATTTTAAAAGACCAATTAGATAAGAAATACGAAGAAAAAAAGGAGTTTTTCGTTAGGTGTGTGAGGCACCACGGTATGCTCTTGAGGTAAGTCCACAGCGATCGCTCAAGCTCCACATAATATAAAGTTTATATTCCCAATAAGTAATTGCTACGTATTCGAAGATAGTGCGTAATGCTTTTCTTCCCTTTCCATACACAACAGATGCTCATGGTGTTCAAAAACTTTACTTTTGAACAAAGTTCTCACCTTCTTGTGAGCTAGTCCGGTCCCTATTACTTTTACTTGTAAAAATCAATGTGTATCGCTCCAATCCATAAAGTCACCGTTCACCTTTGACCGAACTTTATCGACCTTTGGCGAAAAGAAATCCGAACTGCCAATGTAACGGCCGCCCGCTACCCAAAAGCTCTCTCTCGAATGGCTCTAGTTCATGGAAACATGCTTGTCACCATTGTGCCGCTAATTTCTATTATAAAGCAAAAAAGTATAATGATGGGTAAGATCAATTCCCTTTTAACAAATTATGCTATTATGTTTGATGGATTGGAAACTTTAAAATGGACTCGTCTCCATCCAGATTTTCGATTTAAATTGCGATGTTGCCAGAATGTATTGTTTTTCTCAGCTCTCACGGGACTTTTCAAATTAAAGTGTATTTATATTTGTACTGTTATAGCAATTTGTAGAGTGCTGATTTCCGCATCGGCGGTTAGTATCGGAAGTGATCGGTATATAGTTTACCATTACGTATTACGCAATATTTAAATTTATAGTGACAAAATTTGATCGGTCCAATAAAGGAAGTATTTAATATATCGAACTTTATTTACAACCCACCTGCGCAGTTATTAATTCCGAATTAAAATTCGGTGGTCCTTCGTTAGCTTTTTTCCCGAGAATATGTATAAGCCTGAGCTCAGTTGAAACCAGCTTACGTTGACTAAGGTTTACAGTCCCATTGCCGAAATTTCTTATACACATGGTATGCATGTACTCAATTCTGTAATCTTGTCCATTTCACCCCGATTGATATTCAGTATTTCGTTAGACAGCGACTTCAACGTTTTCTGAGCTGCTCAGACACGTGGCTCCAGAACGTCTGTTATTTTGTTTTCTCCACCATACTGCCTACCTAATTCGTAATCAGCGAATTTCTGCCATTCATTGCCACTATACCTTTCTGCCCCGAAGCACACTGACGCGTAATTTTTTCAACCTAATGGGCTTATTCTGTACAAAAATGTTAACGGTAACAGCGCTGTAAATTTTCAAGGTCGAGAGATGTTACGAAATAGGGTGCTTTCCGAGTTAGGTATCTGAAGTTTTGAAGTATATGACGTATACCATCGTTCCGAATTATATACACGGGAGTTACTTCAAAATAACTCGGAATAGTTTCATGCTCCACCACATTGTCAAATGTTTGTTGGCAGCTGTTTTGTGCAAGTTTTGTGAGTAAACAAAAATCTCTACCTCTCTTTACCAACTATTTATTTCCAATTTGCTTTGTACAAACAGTATAACAAACTAGTATAAATTTATTATATTATATTATATTTTTTGACAAACCACGTATACGACTGAAAAATTTGATGACTGTGCTATAGGTTTTGGATAATGCAAAACTTTTTGAAAGGATCGGGTTGTTCAGAATACGATTTTTAACCGCGCTGTTTTCAACATTGCGGTTTTAACTACATCGATGTTAAATTTCCAGCTATTACGGCTAGTTGTACAGAATGCGCCCATAAAACTGTCCTTGAAGCATGCTGATGACTTCAGTGCTGCATAACATTCGGAAATGGAAATTATATTTTGGGCTCTATAACACTCCTTGCAATGTTCACTGCACTGCACCTGTGCTCAGATTTTCATGGAAAATATAGAATGTATAGCAATTTGTTGAATAGTTACACAAATTATGCAAAAGCTGATTGTTAAGGCTGAGAAATTTGATAAAGGTCAGTCAATAACTGAGAAATCCAGTTTAGGTTTCGGTTTAGAAATTAGTAAAAATTACGCACGTAGCCTCATTAATAGTGAAAGTCTAGATTGGGAATATACCAGTCCCTCAATAGACGTATTCAGGATTGTTCAGGATTATGCGCTAGTAACGTTTTAAATTTTTAATAAACATAACCTGAACAGTGTTTGGTGATAGAAGATAAATTAGTATTTCAAAAGCCTCAAATTTCATCACCATCTACAATTTTGTTATGGAAAATTAGACACTAAAAATCGCAAAATAAGAAGTGAACTCGTGAACAGCATTTCCCAAATACTATTTGAAATTCTCATCCTCTTCCACCAGGCTCTTGCTTTTATTTTCCTTTTTAAACGGCTATGATACTGTTCCAATAGTCTAATGACTGGCAGCAACTTTTATTTCGTGATAGCATTTTCCGTCTCCATCCACTTCTCGGAGGAAAATAAAAATCGATTTTTCTGTGCTAGGGATAATTATTGAACTCAACAAAAGCTTGAAAAACTGATATTGTTTGTAACAAATAAATTTTTGTCTTATTCTCTTATTCTTAGATTAACCAAGCTAGTTAATGATGTTATAAATGAAATGGAATTCGTGCAGTTGGCTTCAGCATGCCTTAATATTGGACTTGCAATGCTCCGGATTAGAGGCGGCGTAAGTTCAATTTAATCCATGTTTATAGTAGTAGTCTGAAAAATGTTTCCAAAGCACCAAGTATACATCTAACTCGCAATATCTAACAGCAAATAGGACCATAAGACGGTTTTTTCATTAGTCTTTATATTATTTGCTATAAAGTTGGTGATAGAGCGATAATTACTACTTCAATTTATGCAGGAGAATAGACAGTTGGGGAAAAGCTATTTTCAAAAATTTCATTGGGCAGATTTATTAACGTCAATCACCAGAGGAATATTCCAGCAAATAAACCTTCAATGCCAAAGGGAAATTTGTTTCGAATAGAGAGAATGGATTCCACCCACTCAAATATGTCCACTGATCTTGGGAAGAATCTATCAGTAACTATTTTAAAAGCGAGGAGGAAAGAAAGAGCAACATGACTATGGGATTGAATATTATCTAGATTACGTTAACAAAGTAATTGTTTAGTCGAGTCGAGGTTGACAAAGTTTGATAAACATGTTTTGTTCCTGTAATCATTGATAACAGACCAAGTTGTTCTTGAGGAGTCTTTAGCTCTTATATATTATCGATAAATGCACGATAAAAAAGGAGAAGGGGAAGGTTGTAGACTCACTATAGTCTAGAAGCTGCAGTGGTATGCGCGAAGGATCTGCACATAACCACATATTATAAAGAGAACAGATACGAATCCCGGTAAAACATCGAACGATTTTCAGCTCCGTCGTCAATGACCTTGGACCTTTAACTCGGTATGGCCGCGATGTTGCCTGTTTAAAATATTTTCTGGATTTCTTACCAAATTGCAGTGTTGACTCGGGGACAATAACAATTTATAGCGCCGGATCTAGTTTTTTTGGAAGTTTCCACTAAATCTAAAACTGCTCCATGAATTCAAACAATCATTATAATCGAATATATATTTATGTATTTATTAAATACCCATATGTACATTCCTATGATTTGTTATAAATAGTCATTACTCTTGGGAGATTAATTAATAAATACATTATTAGATAACACAAATAATTACAAAAATCAACCAAATTTTAAAGTGCAAATAATTCTTAATTCATTCATTATCAAAGGGAATACAATATATTGAAACGTTAACTTTGTTGATTAACATTTCAGATAATAAAAATGTGCAATAATTACTTCAGAATTTTGATTTTTGGTGGAATAGTATATATATTTTTCCTAAAATTATTTCATTCAAATATTTAATAAATTATTTCACTTTTGTGATTTGTGGTGGAATCAACTAGTATAGACCAAAAATCAATATTCTAGAAGTATTTTACCGCGAAATTTGAAATTTTGAACGATCTTTAAATAAGGATGAGAAAGGTCTTCTCTCATCGTTTGTCGACAAAGCAGCATAAGTGGAACTGTGCAGTAGTCCGCTGTTACCGGTTGCGTTATCCCTAAAGTACCTATCTGGATTACTGCACAGTCCCAGGGAAGAACAGTTCCTGGGAAAAACAGTTTCTTGGAGCACAGTTTCCTTGAATATATAAAACAGTTTTGGAGATACAATTCCTGGGAATAGCAGTTCCTGGAAAGTCTGACTGTTTCTGGGGCACAAGTTCGTGTTAAACTGAAAAATATCTTAAATACCGTTTCTGCAGTCAATCCTTGGTATCTACATCCACAGCCACATCATCTTCATCTTCAAACAACTGTATTATTGTGCGAAGTATTTTTTTTTGTTGTATTTTTGTTGTATTTTTTTTAAATAATGTAAATTTCAATATAGAAATTATATACATTTTTTTTATCTTGATAGTTTTATTTATTATACAAAAACTTAAGTTTTTTTTTACAGATTAAAATTTAGATTTGATATTCTTTCCCTTGGAAATCGAAAGAACTTTATTTTTATTTCCGAATAAAATGTATTTGGACAGTCTCTGTACGAACAATACACTTCGCCGTGATGTTTATTCATTTTATTAGAATAATAATCTATACCACCATATTTTTATAGTTAATATTACCACAACGCACAATCGATTAGTCAAATAACACAATTATCAATATCGCCGATTGAACACCTTCAAACAATGAAGCAAACAAAAATGGCGTTATGAATTTTGAGCACAGAATACAAGTGATTTTGAGCATGTTTTGACGTTTTGATTATGTTAGGTTAGGTTAGTCGTCACCGTTATTGTGCATGTTTGCCAAGGATGTGGTTTGTGAAAAAAGTATATATTTTTGGTATGAATTTTATAAGTACATTATAATCTTTTTAATTGTATAATTTTTTCAATGTTAATAAAATTGATTTAAAACAAGTAACTATCGAATATTTGTATCTGTATAACTATCACACTTAAAAAAAATGCTTATAAAATATTTGACCTATGATCGTGAATTGAAGGAAATATGCAAATTGACAACCGTGTTGACAAATTTCGCGAAGCAACCTGAACGAAGTCGACATAAGACGATGGGCATTTAAATGGGTATGTCCACCAATCTTTCTCTTTTTTAATTGTTCTCTGTCAACCTTTAGTACCTATCTGTTCTCTTTATAATCTGTGACATAACCATATCTGAGCATCGGTCAAAGCCTGAAATGGAGACTATTTATGTTATTTTCAGATATATATCGACTGATGACCGACGACAAAAGGAGAGTAAACTCGAGTTACTTAATACACACATTCTCACAACACAACACAACAATTTCTACTAATAATTATCAAAAGTCCTAGTGGAAGCAATTTACACCAAATCTTCCCAACAACCAGTCAAGAACTTAAATCATTTTAAACCAATCAGACTACGAGAATAACAAAGTTGATGTCCAATTTAATTTGAAGAACTTGATAATTTCATTGTACTTTCAATAATATTAGTTTAAATATCACAGAATGAGCTGGAGCCTTAATTTATTTGTTACTTCCACAGAAACCCTTAAGTGCTATTGAACTTGGACTTGATTCTATCTTCTTGTTTGGTAATAACCTACAGCTCTTCCTAGATTGTTTCTTTGGAAGTCATCTGCATCACGAGGTGAGCCATGTTTTGGGAGCAGTTGAATAAATGTAGATCTATTCTATCTCAACTTGGCGTTTTATAAGGGATGCATATTATTATTATTTTTTCAATATCGACACCATTTATTGATTTTTTTGCACTGAAAATGTATCAGATTCTATTTAACACTAAGCAAAATTAATTTTAAGGCAAGTTTACTACCAAACGCACTGTTTCATAGCAACTGGGTAGCGTTAGAGGATGATGAACTGAAAAATGATGTAAAATTTTTTTTGCTACACTGTCAGAGAACTCCACAAATCAGTGTGTACAACATGTATGATGTTAATATGATCTCTTTCCGCAAGGTAAATAATTTTTTCCAATAATAAGCCAATATTTAATTATACTTCTGAAAATTGAGAGATCCCCTGCACCAATTCCCAATCTCCAAAGTGATTCCAATTGGACGATGTTATATACAGAGTTCGGCAAAAGTCCGGGACCGGACAAATATCGAAGAAAATATACATTTTTTGGAAAATCTTTCTATACCACAAATTCAACTCCAGCTTAAATTATAATGTGAAATTATTTTGAAATATACAGGGTGTTCCAATGAAGTGTGGCGTATCAATGTTATATTTTCTCTTATGGAACACTCTATATTTTATTGCATTTTCTGATTCTCTCCAAAAAATATGATACTCCTTCATAATGATTTCCTATACCTAAATAAAGAGGGTTCCGAGTTATGCTGACTTTTTTTAAAATGTGAACATTCCTAAAAAATCAATGACTTATTGATATAACAAATTCTAGCAAATTATCTCTTATATCTGAATAGTTGGACATTCGTTGAATGTATTCCATGATTGAGTACTAAATATCTCTTTACAGGGTATTCAGAATTTTCAGTTTCATTATTAGATCGTTCTATGTGCAGTATCAGGCTTATTTTAAATGAAATACACTGTATTTCAATGATTCATCATATTTCAAAAAATGTCCTTTTTCGAATGGTATAAGGGTATCCTATACCTAGGTATTATACTTTTCGTGCAATTTATAATTTTCTTAAATTTTATGCTAAATCGATTTTAAAACATCTGATGCAATTATCTCTAAATTTCAAACCAATGATCTTGGGCATCGTTGTTGTAAAAAACTAAATTGATAACGTTTTAAGCCCTCAGGAAATATAGGGTTTTGCTATCATATATTGAGTGGTTAAAAATATATATCCACTCTCACAGAAAAATCACTATCCACTTAGAGACATTTTATGAAATAACAAAAACAAAAAGTTTATTGCTTTTAGTTGTTTGTTGTTAGTTCCGTTTTTATTCATGTTGTATTTTAATATTTTTAATTATAATTATTAAACCAATCTTTGACATAACACTCGTATTGTGTGAACATTTTTTGTTTTTTGTTATTTCATAAGTGGATAGTGATTCTTCTGTGAGAGTGGCTATATCTTTTTAACCACTCGGTATAGGATGGCAAGACCCTATATTTTCTGAAGGCTTAAAAACTAATCTATTTAGTTTCTTACAACAACTATGACAAGATCATTAATTTGAAATTTAGAGAGAATTGCAGTTGTTTTAAAATCGATTGAGAAATTTGTAAATTTCATAAAAAGTATAATACCTATGTATAGGACACCCATTCGGAAGAGGACATATTTTTGAATATAATGAATTATCAAAATACATGGTGACCCATTTAAAATAAGCCTGATACTGCACATTGGATGATATAATAATGAAACTGAAAATTCTGAACACCCTGTAAAGAGATATTTAGTTCTGAATCGTGGAATACATTCAACGAATGTCCAACTATTTAGACGTAAGAGATAATTTGCTAGAATTTGTTATATCGCAATGAGTTATTGATTTTTTTCGAAATGTTCACATTTTAAAAAAAGTCAGCATAACTCGGAACCCTCCGTATTTGGGTATGGGAAACCATTATAAAGGAGGATTATATTTTCCAGGGGCAATCAGATAATGCAATAAAATAAAGGGTGTTCCGAAAGAAAAAATATAACTTTGATACGCCACACTTTATTGGAACACCCTGTATATTTCAAAATATTTTCAAACTCTGGTTTAAGTTGGAGTGATATTTGTGGTATAAAAAGATTTTTCACAAGATTTATATTTCCTTCGATATTTGTCCGGTCCCGGACTTTTGCCGAACTCTGTATAATTTTATATGGTGGCTAATAGCAATCATCTAATTTTTATGTATTTCAAAGGTCTAATTACTATAATACGTGAAGTTTTGATGTAAGCTTGATACAGTTCACATGGGGTCTGTCGCCCCGTGTGGTCACCTGGATCTACACTGCAATAATAAGACCCATGTTAACATATGGAGCAATTGCATGGGGACCGAAGGTTCTACAAGCAACGGCTATCCAAAAAGTATATCAAATACAGCGAATGGCTTTTTAAACATCACAGGAGCCATGAGAACAACACCAACCGCAGCAATGGAACTAATTACTGGTCTGACCCCTCTGGACCTGTACGTCAAGGAGGTTGCGTTAATGGCCATGGTACGATTGCGCACGGCTGGTGTAAGCCCCGAAGCAGGAGTGGACCAATTGTGGTTAAGCCTATGGCAGGAAGCGCTCACTGTGCTACCTCTGCTGCAGGCTGCCAACGATGCAATTGAACCCAGGTTTTTGTTTAACAAACCGTACAAAATTCAAATAAAACAGAACACAGAGCCAGATGCTGTACATGCAATACGCATATATACAGATGGTTCAAAAATGAAAGAAGGCTCAGGATGTGGAGGCAAAAGCATAATAATCTGCACTGATAGTAGACAAGCCCTATTAGCCTTGAACAGACAACGTGTTATATCGAGGCTAGTACTAGAGTGCCACCAAGATTTAGCTGGCGCTTCGGCAAATAACAATATTATCCTGAGGTGGGTTAAAGGGCACGACAGGAGTAAGGGAAATCGCATGGCTGATTATTCAGCCAGGGAAGCCGCTGGACTAAAAATTCTAGGACCCAGTGACACCTACGGCCTAACGACTTCGACAATTGCGGAACAAGCCAAACGTTACACCCATGCTCAATCCCTTAAGAGATGGGATGGAATCAAAGGATGCAGTCTTGCCAGGATCACCCTGGGCGACCCTGCGAAGCTGGCGCCGGAGAAATATTTGGCGATGACCAGGAAACCTACGTTTAACAGTAGGATTTCTGACTGGTAACTTTCAACAAAGGAAACACCTCCATACTATGGGGCTAGTGGACACACCTCTATGCAGGATGTGTGAACAGGAAGATGAAACTGTCAGGCATGTCTTATGCGAGTGCCCGGAGTTATCGTCAATAAGAGAAAGTGTGTTCGGTGAGTCTTGGCCTACACCTGCCGATATAAAGATGTCTCCTAGTGACCTGTCCACCTTCCTGAGAAGGACAGGATGGACAATGACCTAGGAGGACAACTCCTCGGGAGGATGTACAATGGCTCACATGTGGCCTAAGTGCTGTGAGCCTACACACTCACCCTCCCTACTCTACAGATTCAGATACGGGACTCGCAGGCTTCCAGGACTCGCCTACGACACTGGAAACTGCCTACTTAGTAAAATATCACTTTCTGGACTTGTTACGTAATAGTATATTACGTAACGAGTGCGAAAAATCACTTCCGCATAAGTAATGTACACTATTTTTCCTACGACCATGCGATAATTGTAACAAATATTGTTTAATGTAATGGTTTTTCAAAAATAATGTTGACATCGGTGAGTGCGGGAATGAAATGATCGGAATTCACTATGCAACGAGTTATGTACACTATTTTCCCTACGGCCATAAATATTTAAAAAGTACCTTAGGTTTTTCGCTACTATCAGTATCAACTTCAATTATAATAAAAAACCGATACCAACACTTTTTATTTCTAGTTTATCTCACAATTATAATTCGTTTATACTTTTATGTACCTAATAAATATTTCACTTACACTTCACAAAAACTATTTCTACGGTTTGTGTTATAATTTGAGAATTTTGACATAAGCGCACTTCATTATTTTTCACTTTTATAATTAGTATGTATTTTTCACGATCACGCGATAAATTAACGAAATATTATGGTTTTATTCATTTGAAAACATCAATAACTGTACCTACCTACAACATATGATTTTTTTTTAATAATCAGTTTGTAGTGCGAAATATTTTCAAAATAACGCAAAAGACATTTTAATTCTTTATAATTTGATTTTTTCAAATTCCTACAGCTATACTATAGATATACCCAAAATAAGAACATTTGACAGCTATCCGCGTCATGACAATTTGGAGAATGCTGGAGTAGACCGCGATTCGATTTCCGGCCGTACCTAGTTTTTTTTTATCACAAAATTTGGCGAATCTCAATAATTTTTGAACAGATTTTGTGTTTTATGCTATATTTGTAGTTATTACGTAGGTAAATTTAAATAAGAAAATCACGTTAATCGAATTCAAGCGAACCTTGCGATATGATATCACACTAGGGTGATATCCTAGCGCACGGCTCGCGTCACTATGATGATATGAGAAACTATAGCAGTTGGAAGGTTTCATATCACAACTATAAATTATTAATAATAGATTACATTATTAGATATTTTCAGGTATTGAAGGTGGCATTTTCCGTTTATACTGTGATGTCAAAATTGGAGAAGACATAAATTGATAATGGAGCTTCTATACAGTCAATATATAAATATTTATTGCAAATATAGCACAATGAAATTCTATGTAGTGGAAAATAAATATTTCGCATACTTTTTGATATTTTCATTATTATTGGCATGTATGCGACTGATAGACACCTAACGGATATATCTGGATAATTTCCCTGAAATAAACACAAAAGTTAGGTTAGATATAAATATTTATTTTAAACTAAGTTTTTGTTGTTCCCAAAATTACAACCTTATCCATGAGAATTTTTTTGCCTGGCAATTCAAC